>BHDV01021588.1:91476-121864 GCA_005406045.1 Adoxophyes honmai
AAATCTGTCACTAGATGGCGTTGTAATCGGTTTGTACGGAACCCTCAGTGCGGGAGTCCGACTCGCACTTGGCCGGTTTTTTTAATCTATTGATGGAGAGATAAATACACAAGCTCTAAAATGTTGGTATCTAGGATTGCGCTCATAAACCTTATTTCATGCGAAAGTAGGTAACTATTAAGATTGGTACAGATAATAAAGGTAAACAAAATCTCGTTGCCCTATTGCTAATTACCAGGGGTCGGATTTTTCATCGCATGATCCGAGACATGAAAACTATTGAGTCGATATTGAAATTAAATTATTATTTAAACCATACTCATACTCATTCATTTAATTAAGAATAAAATTAAATTGTAAATATAATAAATTGTTATGAGTAGACATAAATTACATTGTAAGTAAAAATAAAGTAAAATAAAACATTACTTTTATTTTGTGCATCTAGTTTCCAATAACCATAAAGCTTGTAGATACAGGAATGAGTGCCTCAAAACCTTGACAAGGTATGGCATGTGCATTGTCCATTTCAAATTTACAATTGTAAAACGAGTAAATAATGGCAATTTTTTTCCAAATTTTAATTTTATTCAGTAAGATTAATTTTCGATTAACATTTTTAATCTGTTAACCTGCACAAGGGGCAAAGTATTACGGGACTAAGAAAATTAGTGAGTATGAGTATGAATATGAATTAAAAGTTAAATTTTAATATCGACTCCATAGTTTTCTTGCCTCGGATCATGCGATGAAAAATCCGACCCCTGCTAATTACAAACAGCTTAGAGTAAGTACCTTTTGTATTTGGGTCATTCTATAAGCAAAAATCTTCTCAATTTAAGAAAATAATTACGTTTTTCCTACTAATTTCACACAGATAAATTTTACACGATCACGGAATGGAATCATAAAATTTGCCTTCGTTATGAGTATGAAAAACTTTTTTTTTAATTGAGAAAAACTTAATATTCATACATACATAAAACACCAATTCTTCAATGGATTTCGTAAGAGTCGACTAAAGAAAATAGTTTAAGGTATATTTTGGGTAACAGACCAGCTGCCTCTTAACTTAAAACCTAACAATTGTGCTACAAGTGGGTAAGAAACATGAATTCGTCGTGGTTTTGTCTACGTATCGTATTGTATGTTCTGCTAAACCATCGTGTAATACAGGCCCTGATGTAAGTACGCAATGTAGAACATCCATATTTTGATCGACAACCAACCACCTAATCTTCACCTAGCAACCTGTCACTATTACACCTTCTAAATAAATACCAAACAAAAAAAATATGGTAAAAGTGGTTTTGTCTACGTAGCGTTTCGTGTGCTCTGCCTACCCCATTCGGATATAAAGGCATGATACAACAACATACGTATGTTTCAATAGTCCGACTAGCCGACCGATTGTCCGTCGAGCCAGCGCGTCGTCCCGTCACTAATTTTAACATTTCCCTCACGGAATCCGGGTGAGGCGAAGGTTTCCATCAAAATAATAATTTTAGTATGTCAGTTCATACATTATTCATACACACACGGGCGGGAATGAGAGTGTGTGTCGGGTTGTCACTAAAATGTTTCCTGTCGGGTGACGGACGCCAAAGGACCTACGTGTAAAGATGTTGCATTTGCATTTACGTAAAAGTTTCATAATTTCGCTAATAAAACCGGCATGCGTAAAGACCGTGTTTAAATATTGCAAGGCAATATAAAGGTGACGTTGCTCACAAAATTTCATAAATCATCAAAATCTACTTTTTTAGACACCACGGATTAGATTTCGTTCGAATCTAATGAAAAGTATCAAAAAGTCACACAGACACAAAATATTAGGTCGTTACAATGAAATAGGCGTTTTGTATAAAGACATCCAAAAAACTTGCGTTTTCCATACTTATATAGCAACCAAAAATCAATCAATTACTTTAAAAAATGGATCAATTAACCAAACCAAATTACATACAAAATTCCGAAACTTGATTTTCAAAATATTTTTTGTAGTTTTATTAACACAATGATGCCTTGGATTTATGAGTTATGATTATGACAGTCAAAATTCGCACGATAAAGACATGTAATATGTCTTTTAAATTATGGAAGTTGCGATAATTTCATAGGTAAGGACTTATACACCGCGGTTAACACTTTTCGTATTAGGGACTACACAAATAGAAACAAGTTGAAAAAAAAGCAATATCTACTTTATATTGCAACTCCACTGCCATAATAAAATGTCACCAAAGCCATTGTAGAGCAGCGCAATAAATACAAAATTCCGAGTCCCATATGAGCATTAAAAAAAAATCAACCCATTAAAATGTTTCACATTTTTCTTCCAGTCCATAACCGTTAACACTACATTCATATTTGAACTCTAACCGTACGACTGTAAAGCTACATTTCAGGGCGCAAATGTAACACGGAATGGTATAGAGCGGTGGGATACCCCGACGGAATCGTAGCGCATCTAATGGTCGGACTACGACTATTTTTCGACCGACGACACGACACATTTACGATTTTTAAATTAATTGCATGGTCGGGACGCTTGCCCAGTCAACACGGACAGCGGCTATTACTTTGAAAAGATCGTACATACATACGACATACATCACGCCTGTATTCCTTAATGGGGTAGGTAGAGTGCACGAAACGGTACATAGATAAAGCCATGAACCATTTCACGTTCCGCAGCCACTTCTAGTAAAATTTTATTAATGTTGTGAAATAACGATAGTGTGCTAGCTAATTTTCTTAGTCACCTCTTACGGCATCTACGGAAGAAACGGAGAGGTCTTATTCTAAACCCGACACCACACAGTATTTCCGAATCGTGAACGAAAGATTAGCAAAAGCTATTTAAAATAATGCTGTTTTTTTCTATTCGAAGAAAATAAATATAAAAGTTTGTTGTCTAAAAATCAGTCTACCATTCATACCATAAACAAGAAAAACAATTGGAACCATTGACTACTTATCTTCACACAACTGAAACTGCTCACGACACGAGAGCAAGCCATTTTGCCACAGGAGCGCTCGTTCTTCGAGCGGTTAAAACCTTTTACAAACTGTTGTCTGTCATGAAATGTCACAAATATTTATCATGTACATACAATGACATACATATACATAATATACCGTCACACTTCTTTCCCACAGCGCAGCCAGGCTACTTTGTTCCACTTGTTACGATCGTGACATCCATTTGAACGTCTAGTGTGTTCAAAACGATCGTGCAGTCGATAACGATTTCGTTTGCGAGTTATCGGAAAATCGTATGGAAACTGAGACAGTGCCGCCAGCGGAACGTTTGCACAACTGCCGCGGTCGACACGTCTCCATACAATTCCGCATTAATTCGCAAACGAAATCGATATCGAATTCATCATCCTTTTGAATAAACTAGAAGCTTTGTATTCACTAATCTCTTTAGTCTTGCTCGTTGGTTTTAATTGACAGTACAAATTAAAACAGTCAAAACCAAAAAGCACATAATGTATGACAGGGGTCAAGCAGCAACGACATTACTCAAAAGGTTGACTTAGTATTTTTTATTCGCAAACTGTTTGTATTTTCATTATTTGTTGTGAAATGAAGAGGTTTTACTAAATCCATTTCTTCCTTGGATGTCGTAAAAGGCGACTAGGGACGTAGGTTTAGTTACAATGCGACATGCTAGCAACCTGTCACTATTATTACAGCTAGTTCCACTAGAGTTGACATCACGCACACTAGAACATGTCTTGTAATGACAGCGGGATATTAATATTGGTTCATTTCCCTTTTATACAATCAGTTCTTCGTGTTATTGTGTGCGTAATCATTCACTTTAACTCCCATGGAACTACCTTTACCTCTTGTTTTCAAAACTGAAATCTTGCTGGAAGTGGTTTCAAAACGTGAAACAGCCATGCCTTTGTCTATGTAACGATACGTGTGCTCTGCCTACCCCATCTGAGACCATAAGCGTAATTTATCCAATATATTCATCGTCATTGTCATATCTCGCTCGACCGTACTCGCCTCTCTCCATACTCGTCCTAGCCCTAGCACACTCGTTAACACATTGAGAATTTAAAACGTCAAAAATAGCCCGTTTCTCGTTTACCATGACATGCAACTACACGTTCCCTAAAGTCACATAAACGTTATTGACACGGCCGCTATGCGACGCGCGGCTCCATAAGGCCCTGCGCAGACAACAGACTATCCGCGACGGACTTTTTAGTCTGTGAAAATAGAACCTATGGAATTATAAGCACTAACGCACACGACGCGCAAAAATTCATACAATCCATGCAGACTTTTTGTGCGCCGCAGACTCGAACGCACAAAAAGTCTGTCGTCGGCGCGGCCCCACAAGCGCCGTATAACAGAGTGCTTCACTCGAGTAGAATAGCACTTCGGGCCGAGCACCGTCTGTTCCCGCGAGAGTAAAGTGCTTAATGTGACGTATATGGCACAGATTGAACGATGAACATCGTTGGACTAAAGGACCACGCGTTAGGCACTTTGTTTAGAAAAGGTATATCACGCCTGTATTCCCAAATGGGGTGGGCAGAGCATAAAGAACGTAAAATAGAAAAAACCATGACTAATTCACGTTTTGCAACCACTATTAGCTATTGTAGGATTTAAATTAATGAGTAGGTACATCAATAGTGAAAGGAGAAGAAGAGTGCTAGATTGTCGCTTAAAACAAACTAAACCTATCCTCGATGCTTCTTACGATATCCACGGAAGAAATAGAGAGATGTTACTCTAAACCTGATACCACACGGGCATTTCATTTCATACACAAATTTCCTTACACAATCTCCCATTGACAAAATAAGTCTCGCATAAAAAAAGATCCGACAGCCCTGATAAATATTTGAGCATCTGCTTAAAACCCGGGATTTAAGTTAATTTAAAAATTAAAAGTTAAAATTTTTAAACGGACTTTTTCACAAAGAGCTGTTTGAGTTTCGACGGGCGGCGTGACGTCACGGTCGCGGGACGCCGAGTAAACAATAACTTCGTTTTTGTTAATTCTACGAGATCACACAAAACATTTTTTGATGCAGTCGCTCAAAAAGTGTTAGTTTTTCTAGATACAAACCGTGCGTAAAATATAATATTTCACACTTGTGGTTTTATTTTAGTCAAAAGGTCCCGATCTTAGAAATCTCACTTTCAGGTGTACTCAGACCCTTAATAAAACGTGTACGGCGCGAATAGAGTTATTGTTTTTTTTAACACACAATCATTTGTCCAACTAGAGACGTCATAAAATTATAGTCTAAGCCTAAGCCTACAGTTAAGGTCTAGACTAGAGTTTGCGTAACAGACTCCAAACTAAAGCGAAACTTAAACGAAACCATCCAATTAAACATAGATAGAGCACATCCGTTGGTCCATTACCAGTCTATGGAACTTTAAACACTATCTATCGTTAAAACTCGGACCGAGCGCCGATTAATAGATCGAAAAGAATGGCCCCGTGCGACGCCACGTGGGGCTCCGAAAATTGTTAGGGCGACTCGGTAAAATCGTCTCATTCCTCTAAAACGTGAAAATCAAGTTCAAATATACTTTGAACGTGAATCCATCCTGTGTCGTGGTGGGATAGAATAACACCTCTCCATCTCTTCCGTGGATGTCGTAAGAGACGACAAAAGAAATAATTTACTTGAAAACTGCTTTGACGCTACTTGAAAAAGTAAATACTCCGTTGTTGACATATCTAATATGAAATATGATAATATTTGTATCAGCCAGCCAGCTCAGTACTTGTTAGACAGTAAAACAGTGGTCGGCAACATTTTAGCAGACAAGGGCCACAAATCGGCGAAATGTTGTAATGACGGCCCACACTTGTGTATGCTTTTGATGATTTGATAGTATAGGATTACAGGTATTATGCAATTCAAGGTTCACGGACCACAAAAAGGCTAGTCGCGGGCCGCGGGTTGCCGACCCCTGCGGTAAAAGATCAACTCTACCTCGCGCGACACGACGCTCACCTTGCCATGCGAGACGTTCTGTGGCTGTAATTGTGTAATTGGCTCAAACAAAACACGCATTAACACATTTAAACATGCAAAACAAAAGCACACCGCCCTCTCGCCTGACTGAGATAACAAAAGACTGCTACTCAAAAAAAAATCCGATATCGCGACCACTTCATAGCCCCAAGCGAACGATCCCGTCCAAAGAGCATTACCTCACTCCACCAACTTTCGACAGGGACCTATTATCGTTCGGCAATCGAAACTCCAACTCCTATTCGAACTCCTAATAGTTCATTCTCGATAGGGATGCGCCGTTAATTTTATTCGAATCGATTTTTCGGATCGCGATTAATCTTAGCTCCGAGCGGTGTCGGGTTTAGAGTTACACCTATATCTTAACTAGATGTAGTAAGTGATGACTAAAGAAGTAAAGAAGTAAATACTTAGGTTTTGTTAGGCATAAAGTGAAAGGCTACCAACCTGTCACTATTATACATCTATTATCTCAAGTTAAACCGAAAATTGTGCTAAGAGGCTACGAAATGTGATGTCGTCGTAAAACCATTACGTCTCAGTAACGTTTCCTGGCCTCATGATTTCCGCAGCGTAAGTAGTTCTGTCTGATGATCATCATCATCACCATTGTGACCCAAGCAAGTTCAGTGTCAACTAAGTAAAAAAATATACGTTTTGTTGTTGTTTTTTTCCTTTTAATATGCTCTAGTGTCTAGTTCGTAAGGTTTTTGTTCGTTAGATCGTATCAATTTACTCAGCTCAAAAAAAGATCAAGTGTTTCATTAAATCACTCATCACTAAATCTAAACGTCAACGAATCGATCAGAATTCTGTGAAAATCATCGATTCCCCGGACGATCGATTGGAGCAGAGCGTCCCTAGTCGACGGAAGGGGGTTATTATGCTCCGAATCGAAACTTCCGTATTGTTTGTGGATTACGACCATTTGCGCTTTTGTTTGAAAGATGTTGACATTCGGGGATGGGGGCTTTGTCGATCGCGCGTCATTTATTTATTAGGGGATCGATGTAATGCCGTAATACGAGGCACAATAGACTGGCATTGAGACAATGGATGGTTTTCGTGAACGTATACAATGCAATTAATAAAGAGTTCATTTTCACTTGTTGGTACCACCGTGTCAATTGTTCTGTAGTTTTCAACTCAAAATGCTATTACGCACTGAGTTTACATTTGATTAGTGCCTAGAAACATAATACATACATAAAGCATATGTTCCCGAATGGGGTAGGCAGAGCACACGAAATATGACATAGACAAATCCCTGATTATGACTATTTCACGCTTCGCAGCCACTTCCAGCATAATTTTAGGTTTTAAAACAGATGGAAGAGGTAGTATAACAGTGATATGTTGCTAGCCTGTGGCCTACAGCGTACCTAAACCTATTTCTTTAGTCGCCTCTTACTACATCCACGGAAGAAATGGAAAGATACTATTCTAGGCCTATTCTAACTACAAACATTTGCAGTAATAGAAGTTCATCGCAGGTCGTCGGGTCTAAGTAAACAGAGTGAACAGAAATAGACGCAGTGATCCTAAATTGCAAGCAACACTTCTAGCAATGACAACCGGCCTTAATAAAGTCGGTTCTGTGATATTCAAGTCCATAACGAAAACGCCCGAGTGTCCCAACTTTTTTAAAAAGTTAGATAACGTAATACTTTCAAAGCGTATCCAATTTGCATTCGCGAGAGCCACACGCGTGACGTTGGATCGCACAAAGCCGAGGTCCGAGTTCATAAAACACGGCTCCTTTCGAAAACAAACAAAAAAACCGGCCAAGTGCGAGTCGGAATCGCGAAGGGCTGCGTACCAGAAACAGCAAAAACGCACGTCTTTTCGATAGAAGCCCCTCTTAATTATTATTAATTTTGGTTTTATTATTTGTTGCTTTAATTTAATGACAATACAAACACACATAACCTTTACAATTTCAACTGTTGAGCTATTACGGTTCTTGAGATATAGCTTGCAAAATGGTGACCACTAAAACCGGCCAAAATATCACGGTTTTCTATGGGAGCCCCCCTTAATTATTATTTTGGTATTAGTATTTTTTGTTATAGCGGCAACAGAAATACATCATCTCTGAAAATTTCAATAGCCTAGCTCTTAGGGTTACAGATACAGCCTGGATGACAAACGGACAAACAGACAGCGAAGTCTCAGTATTAGGGAACCGTTTTCACCCTTTGGGTACGGAACCCTAAAAACGTCGGACACGGCACGTGCCTCACAGTCACAATTTTTAATACCGCCCGGTAACAAAAAGAGACAATGTTTTATTACAGGCATCGCGAAAAATAAAGCTGTCATGGTATGACTCCCGTTTGTCGAGTTTTTGTCGAACATCGCGAAATATTGTGTCAGTTGGGATTGGGATGTAAATAAATATCCACACGAATCGGACACTGCAAGCGGTGCAGTCATTCGCTTTGGGTGGTCGTGAAAACTGTACTGTGTCATACATGCTTTATTGGGTGAGCAATAGAGTGCAGAATACCGAGATGTTATGAGGCTGGGTACAGTCCAAATTCAGTTCAGTTAAGTACAGTTCTTCAAAATCCAATCACTTTTATGTTCTCAAATGTCAATACAGTGGCTCCTGATATGCGGGACTTAATCACACAACAAAAAATCTGCCATAGCTGAACATTTTTGCTGGAGTCAGGACCAAAACATTGGATCGATCTTTATAATTCCAGAATCCTCTCTACAGGACGAACGCGGTAATGATAAAATTCAAATGCGGGTAGTTCGAAACTCTATCTGCGGAACGAATGTGATGCCTGTTTCAGTCTACTCATGACCCCGGTCGCTGTAACGCGGCCGAAACGTTGAGAGGTAATTATAATCATAACATAACAAAGCATGATTAATTAAAATATGAGTGAGAATGACGAATGTTAAATAACTGGCTGTGACAACTGAGTGACCTTTACCAGTTAAGCCGCCAAATCGAAAACCTACCGCCGCTTCATTAAGCTCCACAGCGAACGGTTAAAACTAATTGCCGTGCACGGTTAACAGGATAAAAAAAGTTGTACAAATCGTGCCGTCCCGCTCGCTAAGCCGGTTATTAAGTGAGACGACAAAAAATAGGACGGTGGCGGAATTACGAGCGCGGTCAGCTTCCGATTGAGGGGAAATAAAACGACCGCGATTGCGCAACACGAGTGAATGAGAACTAGTAGTGTCTATTACCAAATTCTTCTTTAAAATCTTTACTTGTTTCGGGGCAACGATAACAACTATAAATGTAAAAAAAACTTCCTATCTGAAATACGTCTAATAGTTGTTGAATTCATTAAATCTTAGATACATGTGTAAAGCACATATTAAATATTATTTACTAGCTTTCCGCCCGCGGCTTCTATAAGAAAACTATAAGGAAACTTCTCGTTTCAAACGACACACAGCGCCATCGATCTATCATCTATCGATCAGTCATCGATCGATATCGTTCTATCATCGATCGATATTGATCTATCAAGCAAACTATATTTTTGTTTTCCCTCGGGAACATCAATTTTTCCGGGATAAAAAGTAGCCTATTATTTAATCCGAACTTTTATCTTTACGTCTGCAAAATTTCAAAGCAATCGGTTCAGTAGTTACGGCGTGAAAGCAGAACAAACAAACAAACAAACTAACTAAGTAAGGATTAACTAACAAGCTGGGCCGGCGAATTTCGTTCCGCTTTGGCAAGTTTTTTTATTGCTATATTTCAGAATTTTCTCATCGTGTAAACCTTCCCTGGACTTCCACAAATATTTCAAGACTAAAATTAGACAAATGTGTTCACCCGTTCTCGAGGTTTAGCTCGACTTTTAGTTTTTAAACTATTTATATCAAAAAAATACCCCATCAAATACTAAACCAATATGCTCAGTCGCCTACGACATCCACGAAAGAAACGGAGCGGCGTAATTCCATACCCAAACAACACAAGACGCTCTAAACTTCCGAAAAAAAAACCTGTCACGCAAGTCACATCTCAAAAACCCACCCAAAACGACACATTAAGCCATACATGGCCCGCCCTGCTTTGTCCATTGTGTCCCTAACCTGCGGGTCGCGGGCCATCGGTCCGACGCGGGCCCCAACAAATGAGGGTCCCGTGTCGAACAAGGGCAGTTAAGGTGGTCGCGAATTGGTGAAGTGGGGGTCAGATAGGCACGAACTACCGGAGAATTACTGGCATTTTACACAAAGTACATACATATATCACGCCTATATTCCCAAAGGGGGTAGAGCAGAGGACGCGAAACGCTACATAGACAAAACCAAGATTATGACTTTTTCACGCTTTGCAGCCACTTCTAGCATAGTTTTAGGTTTGTAACGATGGAAGAGGTAGAATAGTGACAGGTTGCTAGCCTGTCGCTTAAAGGACACCTATTTCCTTAGTCGCCTCTTACGACATCCATGGAAGAAAAGAAGAGATGCTATTATAGCCCGACAACACACGGGTATACATCCATCATAAACATAACACATAAATCACACCTGTATTCTGAAACTAGGTAGGCAGAGCACACGAAATGTTAAACTGACAATATCATGACTACTTCAAATTTCGTAGCCTATATTAGCGCCTTTTTAAATTTAAAGTTAGATAAAATGGCAACTTGACATCCATGAAAAAACTAGAAAGGTATTCTATGGCGGGATAAAGAACGCTTAATGCCAATTTGTTTTCCTTATAAAAAAAGCAACAAACTACAACAGGCGGCAACAAAAACGCTTACAGCCATAGCCGAAACATGATTGATGTTTAAAAAAAAGGTAGCGCTCATTGTTGTCTCCGATGGCGACAAAAGACGGCCGTTTAGGAGCTTTTTAAGCTTCCGAATGCATTGTGTTTTACACGCGTTGTTACGGAGAGCTTTTGTAGGGAAAGCTTTGTGAGGGGGGCGAGAATCTAAAACATCAGAATCGATATCTTGCTAACAAAGAACGTGTTACAAAAAACAGGTAAAAAAAGAAAATTATTTATACATAATACACATATTCTCACGCCTGTATTCCCAAGAGGCAGAGCACATTAATTCAAAAATCCAGTGCCACGTTTAGCAATTTCAGGGTAACCAGATGATTAAACGTGATATCGCAGCGACAGGTTGCTAGCCCATCGCCTACAATACACTAACCCTTTCCCAGAGTCGACTATTTCGACACCTACGGGAAGAAAAGGGGGAGGTGCTATTCTAAACCGGCACCACATGGAGCATTATTAAAGCGATTATTATTATTCATTTAATTGCGACGAAATATTTAGTATGAAAACATATGAAACGTTATTAATAGTCTATGTAGATGGTAAATGGTAAAGATGTACACGGTACGCTACGAAAGGTTGTAGCACCGCTACGCCCGTAGGCGTTGCTACGAAGCCTACGCCGTAGCAACCGAGGTATCCATGGCTCTCACAAAAAATGTTTTGCATGTTGCCAACGAAATTCAGTCTATCGGAAAGGTTTGGAAGGAAAAACTTTGGAATAATAAAAGGTAGAAGTGGATATGTTACCCTTAATTTGGCAGCATTAAGAACAAAACTTGCGTTCAAGCCTCATTACCCCGTTGACATCCTACAAAAAATAATTGTAAAAAAAATAGAAAAAGATAGTCTCGTGGTATGTATGGCACACCGAACACTGCCAAATTAAGGGTTAATGGTTTGTTAAAAGACTCAATAGTTTAACATTTTCACTCGGAGCATCTATTTTTTTTTTCTTTAAGATATAAATATACTGTAAAAAAAATTTTTGCTCTAATGTCATTATTCACGGAGAAAACAGGGGACTACGTTTGTATGGAGTAGTGGTGCGACTCCTATCCTCTTAATCCTATGCTGATTCCGAAGGCAATAATAGCCCTCTACCGCTTGATGGAAAGGCAGGGCACACGAAACGTGACATAGACTTTCTCACGCTTCGCAGCCACTCTAAGCATATCTAATTTTAGGTTTGAAAACAGATGGAAGAATTAGTATAGTAGTAAACAGCTTGCTAGCCAGTTGCCTAAAGCATACCGAAACTTATTTCCTTAGTCGCCTCTCACGACATCCACCAAAAAAATGGAGACGTAAATATTCTAGACCCGACACCACACAGGTAAAATAAAACTCCAAAAACATTAACGAAAAAAAAAAACAGTTAAAATTCCCTTTTTTACGGAAAATTCACGGGTGCTCGAGACCTTTAGACAAGGCTGTATGTACACTGTATAGGTAAGTGATATAGGTGTAAAAATACATCACGGAGCCGGGTCTGTTTGTCCATCCGTCTGTAACCGCACACCGCGGTAAGTGGCCGCGCTGTGTGCACAGCGCCCCTTTATCGGCTACCAGCCCCGTCTTAAGTGACAGACGCACATACATACAAGTATTGTACTGTACAACATACATACATACATCATGCCTGTGGGCTTAGCACGGGAACACGGCCAAGTCGCCTCGCGCGCGGGATAGTCTACACGTCATTTTTAGTCTACACGTCATTTTTAGTCTACACGTCATTTTTAGTCTATACGTCATTTTTTAACGTCTCTAATTATATCAAGGGTTATCGTGACGATTTTTTCATTGAAAAGGTTCTATCGTGGCTCATGAATTAAAGTCCTTGACCGTACAAAAAGGTGATTTTTTTATCGTTACTTTCCTTTGTTACTACCCCCGGAAACAACAATAAGAGGAAATAAGAATTTGTATGAAAAAAAGGATTTCGCGACCCTAGCGCCACCTATTGTCCAGTTGCAGAACTTCCACAAACGTCATCAACTGTCAAAGTGTTCTACATCGCGCTAACGAAGTTTCGAAGATCGGTTGCATAAATACAACTTCCAACTTTCTCTCTGCGGACTCCGGTCCCTAGGCACAGCCTCTGCCTGGAGAGAGATCTCTCTATTGGATTCTTTCCCACAAAGACAACACATACATAAATAATTATTTCACAGGTAATAAAACTAATAGTATAGTAAAAGAGGTCACTGACCTTGGCATATTCAATTTTCAGAGTGCAGCATCCGGAATATATGTCGCAGCCGTGTAGCGCCTCCTTTGCTCGCGTCGCCGACTCCACACTCTCAAACTTGTGGCAATGGGTTAAGGTGCTTTATACAATGGCTGGACACGACACATAATAGGTACAATATTACTGGGCTAAAATATATCATTGTATTTGGTTCGTCAGTTATATTATGGAAAATTATAGGACACGTATTAGATTTTTTATCAAATAATTAAAACTGTGCAAAGGTGATTATGATTATACTTGTTTGGAAGTCATAAAGGAGTTTATGTACATAATAAATACATCAACTATTATTATAAACCGACCAAAAAGGGTTTTTTTATTGAAAAGTATGTATTAAATGATCGATATTATCGTGTGATCTATATTACGCAATATCAATGCGTATCACAAAGCATCAAGACGTTTTGAGATCCACTATCCTTTATCGACGAACCAGTATCACGATTCATATTGACCGTCTACTTAATCCATGCCAATTGTTGCCATACACAAGCAATTTACGTCAAAAACATGATAAAAAAGCCCTAGTTTTTGTTTATCTTCTGTAAATATAATTAGGTGTCAATTGAAGGCGGAAACTAATCCAAAAGACAGAAAATAATTCGCTGTACCATTTAAGGCTTGTTTGTTGATTGCTGTTCGCATGATCACGTCAAATCGTCTCAAAAAACAAGAACAAACTTGACTTTGGAGAGATAACTGTAAAATGAAACTTGAACTCAAACTGAAGTCAAACTGTGATCAAGCGGAACGGTCCGAATGGAAACTCAATTTTGCACAAGTATCACAAACGGAGGACATAATCTCAATAAGATTACTAGAAGGAGCATAAAAACCGTTATTAAGCTTCGACATTGATATTATTCAAATCGCCAACACTCGGGCTTGGCGAGCGGCGTGTTTGGAAAAACAATTGTAAAGCAATGCACAGTGTTGCGGCTCCATAGTAGGTAGGGGACGAAATTATTTTTAAGGTTTATTGTTGACTAATTATCTTTATATGGTACAGAATGAAGAATTATACATAAAAAAACCGGCCAAGTGCGAGTCGGACAAAACAACAGCAAAAAATCAGGTTTTTTTGTATGGGAGCCCCCCTTAAATACTAATTTTATTTTAATTTAATTACTTTCCTTTAAAGTAAATATTTAATTAAATATTATGTGACCATATCAAGTATTTACCTGTTACAGTTATTTAAATAGACCCAAAACAGTACAAAAAAATACGTTTTTTCTATGGGAGCCCCCCTTAATTATTATTATTATTATTATTTTAGTATTTGTTGTTATAGCGGCAACAGAAATACATCATCTGTGAAAATTTCAACTCTCTAGCTTTCACGGTTCGTGAGATACAGCCTGTAGACAGACGGACAGACGGAAGATGGGCGGAAGTCGAAACCTTTCCTTTTACTTCATTCTGGTATTTTGGCGGGTAATTTAGCTTCTGTTTGACAAATTCTAATAAATTTGTGCATTTTCAGTCCAAAGTTTTCGATGGATCACGAAATATAACCGCTACAAGCTCCTTCAACAATATGCCCTGCGGTAAACAATTATTATTACAGTTAAAGTTCGCAAAAAGTCGCAACTTTGCGTTTTATATTCCAGTAATATAAGGTCAATACTTCACTGTCACTAACATTTTATGGCGGCACGAAGTGGAATATTATACTTAAAGGTCTATAGAAGAAAAATTTCCACCTTTATTTAAGCTGTGCATTTAAATATTCCGTATTTTATAAAATGTTTGTAATATTTCAATTAGATAAAACGTTTTTACAAGACAATACCTTGGTCTACAGAATCCATGTTGCAATTTTAATAATAGTATAGTTTGTATCCGAAAATCGTAGTTTGAAACACCCAACTCGAAATCACTTAAACGTCTCAGAAATAAATTGTTAAACTTTGACAAGTGTTTTAGCAACGTTTCTGTGAGAAAGTACCCTCGTTTTTGGCATAATATGATACATTATTAACATAAGTTTAATAAATAATGTTTGTATTTGATCTACCTACATTTTATTTTTTTCGTTTTTGTCCTACCGCCGCAACACTGTGCAATGGTGTTACGGTGCAGGATCGACTGTGCAAAGTTTAAAGCAGAGTTGATCGTCATTTTGTGAAATTAGGATAAGGGTGGGGCGACAATTTGAGCGAATTAATAATTATTAAAAAAAAAGTTAAGTTCCGTTAGTTGACAGCAATTGTAAAAATACTAAAATCACGATACGACATATCGACTAAGTGAACAATACGGATATGTTTTGTAAAATATTGAGTAGGATTTTGTTTTTTAGGTACAACATGAAAAAAGGTTTGCAAGTACCATCGAAAATTGACAAAGGAAATCTTTATGACGTTTATTGTGACAACATTCTGCGGTGGATCAGGAATCAGTTGGTTCGATGGTACTTTACGCTAAGTGGTAAAAAATTACCTATATCCTACTCCTAGAAAAAAAAGTGAGATTTAATTTAAGCCTTTATAACAGAAAATAGTGAATAAACTGTGGATAATTTGGCCTACAATTGCCTTTTCCAACTTTTCCTATTTGCTATTAAGTTCTCCATACAAACAATATCATCATTAAGTATTTTGCGGTTCCGCCGTATGGGTTTACTTCAAAACGTGTGAGGATTTGACAATTAAAACTCAAATCTTAAATGAAACCGAGTACAGATTGAAAAACACACCCTTTTTATCGGCAGCAGTCAGGTAACTCAAGATCCTGACTCGCCTCGACTGCCCCCACACCTCAGCTCCCCCTACACTCGAAAACTTAAAACTCATTTGAATAAGCCCACCGCCAAAGAATATGCTAAATTATTTCACCCAAATCTCCCGCTTTACATATTATATTACCGTTTAGCTTTTCATTTTTGCCAAGTTCGTTATTGAAAATCTATAGGTCGTTATTGGATGACGCGCGGCGGGTCCGAGTTGCAAAGGGTTCCGCGGGAATCAGACCCTTTTACTTTTAAGAAAAGTTAAATGGGAAAATGTTAGTTATCAAGTTTACATATAAATTATGGCATTTGAGCCAAAAAAGTTTCATATGCGTTAAGACATAGTAAAAATCATATGGCTGGGATTCGAACGCCAGACCTCAAGCTTCATAGTCAGGTTCTCAAACTACTGCGGTATTTGGCCGTCAGAATTGACAGCCCTGTTTAACCACATTTTGTAAGTAGTAAAAAGACTAAAAGAAAACATCATCTCATTTTACACACTCCTGATAAAGAAGAGTTTAACAAATACTCTCATAACATTGATCGGCAATGTAAAAATATTGTAATACTTTGAATTTTATATTCACTAAAGAAATGAAATTTCGAGCCAGCTCATTCGAAATTAATGTGATATTAATTAAAACACGCCTACTTATGTTTCATTTTATATGTGTTCCGCCTCCTTGACAACTCTTCACTCACCCTCCTTGTTTCAATACCCGGAATCGGACACTAATAAAAACCTTTTCCTTTCCACTGACACGAGCAAACATAGAGCGTAATACATACATATACATACATACATACATACATCACACCTGTATGAAGTAGGCAGCCCACACGAAACGCTACATAGACAAGATCATGACTATTTCAAGTCTCGTGGCCAATTAATTCTAGCATATTTCTTAGATTTTGAGCTGGTAGGTATAACAGTGACAGGTTGCTAGCATATCACCTAAGATATACCTTAATCTTTTTCCTTAGTTGCCTCTTACGACATCCACAGAAAATTAAAAGGTGTTATTCTAAACGGAGTATAGAGCGTAAAGGACTTACATACATACATACAATCACGCTTATAATCCCAAATGGGGTAGGCAGAGCACACGAAACGTGAAATAGACATAAAGGACTTTAATATTACAAACAGAGTCCGTAAAGTTACAATCCGATTCGCGCTTGACCGTTGGATGGAAATGAGTTTAAGAGAGGCAGCAGATGGGTGGAACATGTTGGATTAAATGATATCCACTGAGCAGATTGCTAGTTCCCGTGAATAGAATGATCAATATGCAGAGATAGGGTACTAGAGTCTTGATAGATTAGATTTACTTCATGCATAGTTTTAAGCAACAATGAACATACAAGGACTACTATTCAATACACATTAGATTAGACAATACTTGGCACACGATAGTGCATTCAAAACTTATAACACGCATGTACCCAATATAGGCGTATATTTCATTCTGTATACAGAGTACTTTCGCAAAATGTGCTTTTGTTTTGTGCACATACGTATGTATGTACATACGGTCTCTTTTGAATTACTGTTTGGGGTAGGAAGAGCAAGCGAAACGTAAAGGTAGACGAAAAAAGAGCATTTACCTTTTGCAGCTACTTTTAGCATAATTTTTAGGTTTAAAGTTGGATAAGAGAAGCTATGAAGCTTCTGGACATTATCCAAACAAATCGTCTCTAGCTTTTTTCTTAAAAAAACGGCCATTTATTAATTAAAGATACTCATCCACTGCGCATTTGGATATGGTTTTGTAATATGACTGTGGGAAAAAATGTCTCAACCCACACGGTTTTAACTACTTCTTATTAGCTATGCATACCAAGTTATTTTTAGTTTATCACAGCTTAATAGATACGATTTTTTACTTTTGACTATAAATTTATAGCTGAGATACGAGTACTTTGAAGTTTGGCATGAAGTCACTTCGTGCTACAATATCACAGACTGTGATAAGATTCATCTTCAATCAAATCAATTTACTGAAACACCTAAAATAATTCCCATCCCATCAAAGCAAAGGTGTGTAAAATAAAAACTAACCATCCAATTTATTTAATCTAATCACACCACTACCACCGAAACTCTAATAAAAATTACAGCAAAATCACAAAGTATAAACGAAATGAAATAACCTATCAGCGAGAGACATAAAAAACTGACAGAGAAATCATAAATCCACGGAACGAAGACATAAGTCACCCGACAGAATGGTATTTTATTATATTTAATTTAAGAGTTCCCCATCTCAGAGGCTATAAATCTACTGGCGAGTCAACACGATCCATCATAAAACATTAAGATTAATTTTTGAATGAGGCCTATAAAAAATACATAATCTGCATAGATGCTATCATTTGTTCACCGGATGCATGTATTTACGAATGTATTCGCAATAATGTCAAATACTAAAAGAATAAGAGGAAACATGAATATTTTCTGTGTTCTTGTGTAATAAATCATACCTAAAAACTCATTAACATTTTTTGAAGAGCTAGAAAAAGCATTTCTTTTTGTGCTTTAATTGAATTATGCTTTTTCATTTTTTTAAGACAAAATTAGCTCTGAGCCGAATCTCATTTCTTTCATTCTCTTTTTTATTCGCCAAATTAAGTGTTGTAATCATCATCGTCAATCCACCTTTCGCTTTTAGCTAACGTCTCACCCACGTATGAAAGGATATGAATTCTCATAGCAGTTATATAAATTTTATTTTGCATTTATTGTTGCATCACCATAATCATTGACAATAGTCCATTATAGACTGTATAAGCAGTGCCAAGAGGCAAGTCTTCGTTTTTGATGTCTGATAAAGCTAATGCGCAAGTGGCATTGACAAGTATAAGTTTAATTGGTGTCCTTTAGCTCGCTTGTATCTCTCGCTCGTCTCGAATCAATCCACGTCATAGATCTTCGGACCCTCGGCTACCAAAAATAACTATACCATTAAAATTCACGGTACGCAAAAACACGTGCCTTGAACAGGTATCCAAAACAAACATGACATTAGCTGGCATTAGATATTATCAGCAATAAAACGACATGGATTACGTTTGTCGGGTCACGATCTAATATTTCAATATCAGTTCCGGACGCACGCATTTGCATCGGTTGTATAGTCACGAACAGGGATTGCTGAGCCACTTGCACTGTTCGCAATTTAGACGTGTAATCAATGACCGATGTGACCGACTAGATGTCAGCTGTTGGATTAGTATTACACGACCAAGTTACAAACGTAGGTAAGTGGCTCAACAATCCCTGTTCGCGATGGTACGTCTGGTCAGAAGAAGCTAATTTATAGCATAATTTGTCAATACATCATGTTAAATGGTGCGGTGGGCATCGCGAGGTATTCTGCGATCTGCGGCGCGCCGGGTCGATGCTTCGACTCGACCTTCGTGTTTCTAGGGCGTGTATCACACCGGAGCAAGCGCATTATTATTTTATAATCTTATTTTTTTTACATCGAATTCGTTGTAGAGGTGTCTGTCTGGTTGTGATTTTTTTTTTTTCACGCGATCATGTAGGCTTAGTATAGCAACACGCCCGAGTCGCTTCGCACGCGGGATAGATTACCTATCCCTTTCAGACGTCTCTAGTTAGACAGTGACAGGTATAGTCTATCTCGCACGCAACTCTACTCGCCCTCAGTCGTTCTAAACTAACTGATTGCTGGATGTTTACAGACCAGTTTTTTTACCGATAAGAAAAGTGATAAGGTGATATACCAAATATTTGCAATGAGAATCGTCGACGAAAAAACAGTCATAAATGCGTTATTCCTGTATGAATCAATGTAATCGCTGCTATTATTTTGTAATAGACTAGTTGCTTACTTAGTCAATTTGATCGTTCTAACAGACTTGAAAAAGGAGGTTTTTAATTCGGCTGTATTATTCTGTTATTGTTTAAGAAATATCAACAGTTTTTTAAGCGACCGCTTAAGTTGGTATGAACGACGTTCGAGATAGTTTTATACCGGTGAAGTGTACGACACTAACCATTCCCACTTGAAATGCGCGGGCCGGCCGGGGATGGAAATTGTCATACTAATTTCAAATCCTGCCTCGCCTCGTATTTAAATCGACAAACTCGCAATTTCTTAAAAAAAATAAGAGAAATTTGTTCGATGACGTAACGTTCAGTTTTTATTTTGGCATGTTCATGTTGCGCCTACGAACATTCGCCACGGCTCGCAGAAGCGTTCGCACACACGCTCAAAACAACGCCACCGTGCAACAGTCGGCCGCTCGCGTTTTTTCACCACCAACTGTTGCTGTAAAATTGCCGGAGTCGCTACGATCGTTTGTTTATTTCTGCCTTTCTGACTCACTCTACATTACTCTGCTAAGCCGGACCCAAAACGGCTTAAAGACCGCGCCGTGGACTTTGTAAATTGAAGATTTAATTATTTAAACATAAGGTATATAATGATATGTCGAGTGGTAAAGTCTATTGAAGTTATTCAAGCGACGGAAACTGTCAAGCAAGCGTGGATCATAAATAAGTAATGGGAGTAGCAAAGTTCTTTTTATTGATGTGCTAAAGGAAACTATCTAAAATAAAGGATTTTTCACATAGGAAATTTTCTTCTATGAATGTCCTAAGAGGCGACTTAGGATTTCCAATTTAACCCAAGATTTAATTTGTAATTTAATTTAGTATCTAGTATATCTATAATTTAATTTAGTTAAAGGTATGCTTTAGGCGACAGGCTAGCAACCTGTCACTAACTATACCTATTCATTGATGTTTCAGCCTAAAACTACGTTAAAAGTGGCTACGAAAATTGAAATTGAGTATTGCTCAATGAAACATACAAAATCAATAAGTAGAACTGAATAGAACTAAGACACAAAATATCACAAGTTGGCATTTCTGTCACGTCTACAATTGGGTGATCAAGCTATACGCCCATTCTGTCAGTCACGTAGCTCCCAATCTGATAGATTTCTGTTTTAGTTGATTTAAGAACGCTTCTCGCCCGTGATGTGATAGTCGATGTAAAAACATGGAGACAAGACATTTAAATCATCGAACCAGGGAAAAATTGTTAACGATCGTGGACGTATGAACTGTGTTACTATGTTAATGCAATTTAAATGTAAAAACATGCTGTTACTACGACCAAAAACTTATAAGTGTGTTTCGTTTGTCTATTGTTAGTTTATTTAGATCACAAACCTAAAAAATATGCTAGAACTACCCACGAAATGTGAAATAATCATGGCATTGTCTACATTGCGTTTCGTGTGCTCTGCCTACCCCGTTTGGGACTACAGGCGGTTAGTGTGTATGTTGAAGTATGAATAGAAGCTTGGCTTAAATTTGATAGCCCTTCTCCCTGCAATGTTGACAGCCGGATAGTCCTGTGGTTAGAGACCAGGAGAACGAGGATTGAGGTCTCGGGTTCGATTCCCGATCAGGCAGATATTTGAGATCAACATTTCTCTTTCGATACTATTTCAAAGTATTTTTTTTTATTAAAAGATTGATTGAAGAGGAAGGTTAATAGAAATTTTAGTAGTATGTTTAAATCAGCGTTGCGCCCGTTCGGAGCAGAATCACTTATGAACTACCCAACAGCTCCTTATAAGTAGCGATCGCTCGCCGTCCGTGTATTTTCAAAACTATTGTCACTTCAGCCTTGATGTCATTAGCTTTACCGCCATCAATAGAACCCTAACTTCCCCAAGCTCGCATCTCACCGGCCGCTTCTCTCGCAATACGCACTCTAACATCGACTTCTTTAGGCTCGTTTTTCGGGTCATAAAAAAGCAGTAGAAAGATATTTAGGAAGCGAATTAGTTGAAATGAGTCAAGACATATAAAAGTACGGGCGGCGGGTAATAAAGTTGTTTAAATTATAGGCGGGGCTGTCTAATCCCGTGTTGTTGGGACGTTTTAAAAATAAGAGAGCCTGGGAGCGTGTTGGGGGACGGCTATTAGGCCAATCGTCTGTGATAAAACTGCGTTTGATCCTGGTCTTTATTTGGCTGCGTTCGATAATAGAGCGAGATTTAACGGCTGAACCTATTTTTGCAGTCAAAGAATTAAATTTCTAATTCACCCAGGTGGGACATCGAAAAGAAAAATGTCACCGTAAGAGATAGCTACAGAATGACGTTGCTTTGATACGTCAAGCTTCTACATACGTAATATTGCGTTATACATACAATAAACAAAACACGATCGCTATTATTTCACAAAACAACAAATTCTCCCTCTTCCACTACTCGAGCTAATAACATACATGCTCCAAGATCTTGGATTCTTGAAAGAGCTAAGTAGGACTTGGAAAAGCTTTGTATGTATGTATGTATGTAACTCTTTATTGTACAAATAATCATGACAAAATAACAGACAAAACAGAACATAAGTACAAAGGCGAACATATCCCAAAAGGGATCTCTTCCTGCTAACCTTCAAGCGATTGACAAAACATGTGAAATTAGAGTAGACACACAAAGAAAATTGAGAAAGAAAAAAAAATACCATTAACCTAAAATAAATAAATGTATTATAATTTATCTTTGTAAAAATATTGGTACGGACATTTATAAATCAGTAAGCATTGATGTGTATAAATCGGAAACTTTTAATAGAGTGGCAAAGACGTATAATATAGAAGAACAAGGAAACTCAAAGAATTCAAAAGTATATGAGCATATAGAATATATTTTCACTAGCCTGCAATATTTAACAAAAATACTCGTACCTACATACATACATAGGTACCTACATCACGCCTGTATTCTCAAATGGGGGAGGGAGAGGATACGAAAAACTCAAGGGACGAAAAAGTGACAATATCACGTTTCATATCAACTTTCTTTCAGCACAATTTAATGTTTAAAGTTAGTTGAAAACGGTCAATAGGAACATGTTGCTAGCCCATCGACCAAAGCATAACTTGAACTATTTTTTATCACCTCTTAACGACATTCTCGGAAGATAAGGAGATACATGTGTAATTCTAAACCCGACACCTCACAGGGGAAATAAATGAAATGCAAATGTTAAACAAAACTTAAACGTAAAGGGTGGCAAATTAATTCATTGATGTGTGAGTCCTAGCTGACGAGAAAGAAGTCTAGTTCAGTTATTTTTGGTTCATGTTTTTAGAGCAACATAGTTTTAACTTTAGGAACCCTATTAACTTCCATTGAACCGACTTAACCGAGCCCTTTTGGAGGTATTTAATGAGTGGTCTACTCCCTAATTCTGTATGCTGTGCCCAACAGGGTCCATGATGATCGCAATTTTATGCCTTAAGTATAACACCTGTAATGTACATTGTGGAAAAGCAATAAAGTATTGAGTATTGAGTATTAATCCCTATGCATATTGCAAGCATGACTTGTAAAAATCAGAACTAGCTATGTAAATCGAACGACATAAAATCCCCGGCGTCCAACTAGACAAGGTAAGTAGTGGGAAGTAACTTCGCGTACCGCTTCTTCCATGATAAATCTTGCCAACTCACATGCCGGGAACAATCCAAGTATAAACAATAGTCACAGCAATAAGAAAATAGTTAACAAAAAGCTTCTATGGCTGCGCGCGCGCTGACGTTTACGACTCGCCGTAAAATGGCCGCCGCTTACGCATCTAATTTACTACCTTATTAATTACGAGTGACGACGCGTGTGTTGAATATTATATTTACTGTATTTTAAGTACTGTAATATTTTCCGACGAGGAAACTGAGATGTCCGCGCATATATTGGAGCGATAAAAAATGTGGTTTTTAGGTCGATTTGGGTGTTTAAAGGCGAGCGTTTATTTTTACTTGTCGCCGCTAATTGAATACAGGGTATCCAGTAAGTAGTTCAAAAAATTTAAGAGCGAGATAGGTGGCCGATGTCATTTACCATATAAAAAAAATTGCTTAGTCAACTTGTGCACCAACAGTCAGTTTTTGAGCAGCGGTCGGATTTTTGATGTTTTTACTACTATTACTGATGTTAAATAATCTTGAACAGCTAGCTTACTTTTATTTATACTTTTCTTCAGTTGCTATATTCTTGTATCTCGAGTTCCTACCACCGGCAAAAGGGTAATTCTTAGTATTTTTCGATTAAGCGCGCCTCTTGAAACAATTATAAGTTATAATTACAACAGGTCTCTAAATAAAGTTGGGTTACCCAAGTTTGTTTTCAGAGCGCGACCCGCCGGCGCGGCGGGCGGGCGAAACCGCAGCATCCGCGAGTATGTATCGTCGGAGACTGTTACGTGGCTTTTGGAAAGTTCACTGACCCGAAAATTTATTAATTAGTAATGTACTTAAAGTACGTTGCTGGTATGAAAATCTAGTTTGCTTGGTATCACTGCCCGTGGCAGTATAATATTACGAATGCAAAAGTTACTGTCTGTCTTTTAACATCACGCTTTCAACCACAGTAAACACTTGAAGTTTAGGCTTCGACACACGGTAAGTACAAAATCGACAAGTTAAAACTTCGATCATGATAATCAGAAACAAAAATGCAGTCAGCAAAAGCTGCATAGGTAATTATTATTAAATATCCGAAAATCATAAATTTGCTGTTGCATGCAAAAGAAAATACTTTTAAGAATACAGCGTTTGGTGTAAAAGCTCAGTTAGTCTACCAATACGTTGTCTTTGATAGTATCCTTTAACGTAATAACGACTCATGTTCTAAAGATAAAGGCACGAAACCCGTCGTACGCGACTCCGATTCGCATTTACGCCATTTTTTTTTCACCTAAAAAAAAAAGATGCACGCAAACGCAGCAGCAGTTAGCGAACTAACTGCATAAAAGTTCTCTAATCTCAGAAGCTCAAAGCAATTAGAGGTACTGAAATAAATGTTTATTGTTGCAACTTCTTTACGAGCACGGAACGGGGGCAGCATCACAGGACGCGGCTTGGGGTCCCAGTGCCGGCGTGTCTGACCCGCAGCGCTATTGTCTAACGCACCAAAAATCTACTCGTTTTCAATTTGACAGTTGAAACCAAAAATCGCTTTGAAATTGAAACATTTCAAAGCAAGCTGCCACTGAAACTGACAAATTATTTAGATTTTTGGTGCGTTAGGCAATAGCGCTGCCGTTCAACACTTAGTGTCACCGCACACGAGCCACCGGCCACGGCCACAAACGTCGCTAGGCGAAGCTAGACGGAGCTACAAAAGTAGTTAAAGCGCGCGATAGCCACTTGTTTACTTCAGACAGTCATTTAGTGGCCAGTGCGGGCCATGAGAAGCAAGCTGCCACGATTGTAGCGTGTGGCAGCCGCCGGCGTCAACCTTTGTGTGGCGAGTCTATTTATAATGTATACAACCTATTTTATATATTTTTATACATATTTTATGTTACTAAGCCCCCATCTTGTTTTTTAATGGTATAAATAAACTAAAAGAAACGTACCTCAAGTGTATACATAATCTCTATTCAAAAACATGACATACTTTTTACACAGTCGTTAATGTCGTTATCCCTATTTTTTTATCACGCACTAATGAAAATAGTTTCAAAAATCGCTCACACCGTCGCCCCACCCACAAACCGCGGAAAAATATACATCTCTCACTTTTACAGCCGCTCTGTTTTCAATAAAACTTCAATCGGATATACCGAGCGCCGAACGAGACAGCCGACCGTCGCCGAACATTGCCGAACGCCGCCGAGAACTCGAGTGATATGTTTTGACGTGCACAATGATTCACGCTGATGTACATCTGTACAGCGCTTCATAAATTCGTTTAACTAATTTGCTTGAACGGAACCGTTGACTGACGGGTTATAAATGTAGTTTTCTTTTAAGAAATTGAGTAAGGTAAGTATTGTTAGATAATTCTAAAGGGTGATAGGTAATGTATTTGTGGCTAAGTTTATATGGTTTATTTAAAAGGTACGTCATTACGTCAACAAGGTACAGAACTTTTAAATATTTTTTTAAGGAAAATGCTTTAGTGTATGGCGATTTTGAGATAGTGTTCTATTACTTCTTATAGGTACTTGATTAAACCCCTCTTTATAGCTTGCGCGGCAACACGCGTGAGTGGATTAGCGCTCGATAGACTGTAATTTTCTGACGTCTCTAGTTATACAGTGACAGTGATGTTGCGGATCGAAATCATACAATTTGTTCAACTTTAGCCTCCAATATACCTCTGAAGAGATCAAAGTCTAAGCTACTAAAATCTAGTCGCTAAATTATAATAGCATGAAGGCAGCACGCGCCCCGCTAAGTCATCCTGTATACTTATTTGAAAACCGCATTGCTTTTTTGTGGATGCGGATGCCGATTCAAAACATAACTCCGGAAATCCGCAACATCCCTACAATAGGTATAGTCTATCACGCGTGCCACTCGCCCCGCGCCTTGCTATGCTTAGGTCGGGGGCACAGCTCCCCGTACGGTCCCCGCTGACAGTATGACCTCACAACGGGTCCAATAAGACTTAGGTTGTATTGCAAAGGATATTCGACCATGGCCTGCACGCCATTCTTCTTGAACACGACGATCCTCTGGACCTGCCCGTGCGGCGAGCTGATTGTGTGTATCACGTCCTGCAACAAACAAACGAACAGATAAACCCATTGAAAAAAAAAACTGTATGCATATTTATCTTTATTTTACAATGTTTGGATATTATGTTTCCCTTGTTCAGAATCACGAGCAAAGTCGTAACAAAGTGAGAAAATATTTCACATAAAACAAATTACAGGATATGAAGTTGTTCCAATTTTAATTTATTACTTATGTTCGACTATAATTTTATACCAGAAATTAAATAGGGTCTAAGTACCTACCAAAAACAACTTCACCTTTTTTTTATTTTAGATTACTGTCGATGGCACATATAAAACATTTCTGTGATAAAATAAGTTTCGATTTTTTGTGGCACTTAGACCCTTTTTGCGGTATTCAAATAGCTATCAAAATCTTCCAAACAAATTACCATTCATTGATAAGGTGTTCCTCAGTCAATGAAAACTGTCATATCTAACCGCTCTACCACTCCGTTCTCTAGAGGAGCATACCCGTTCAAACATCGCCGCAACTATAAATATGCCACCGCAGCCTGCACAATGCCGACTCGGCAGGGGACATCGCATCTGCATATGCAAGACTAACTCCTGACTTGACTAGCAGTCAATTTAACTCCGACTGGATCACGCTCGGTTACACTAACTGTAGTTAAATGTTTGACGACATGCCGTATTTCCTTTTGAGCGTATCGCAGTTGGAGATATTTCAGACGCATTTATTGGATTTCGTCTACTACAGACATTGTTTTAACTAACAAAAGAAGTAACAGATCTTAAAACAATCTGGAGTAATAGCCCTGATATGTACCATCTATGACGAAGCAATTCTATGTTATGTGTGAAGTTCCCAATCCGCACTGGGACCGCGTGGAAACTATAGCCCAAGCCCTCTCACACTGAGAGGAGGCCTGTGCCTTGCAGTGGGACGTATATAGGCTGGATTATGTTATGTTATGTATCATCTGAGCAATTGAAGCCATTTACAGTGAACGTAAAAGAAGATTTCCTAAACAGACT
The DNA here is from genome assembly GCA_005406045.1 of Adoxophyes honmai. Taxonomy (NCBI): domain Eukaryota; kingdom Metazoa; phylum Arthropoda; class Insecta; order Lepidoptera; family Tortricidae; genus Adoxophyes; species Adoxophyes honmai. Next base: position 118,849 of record BHDV01021588.1, read on the forward strand.
TATACAGGGAGTGTGGATGGGTGTGTTCGGAAAGAAGACCTAGACTAGACGGACGATCCTTGACCGAATTGGGGACTTTTTACAAACAGGCCAGTTCAAGAGTACCCGAAACCTACGAGGATGTATTAAAGGATCGCTTGATTAAGAATGTGGATGAAGCAACAGTGGTATTTCAGGATCGTAGCAATTGAAACAAAGTGATCGTTGCCTACCCCTTTGAAAAAGAGGCCTGACGGTATGCGACATACGGCGAACGATTCTTGCAATTGCCGATTCAGATATACTTACATCAGAGAGGGCTATCTCAAACCGCTAGCATGCAATGGCACCAGGACATTATTCAAAATGGGGCGGCTTCAACATTGTCCAACATCGTCCACCCCGGAACACAATAGTGCGGAACATAATAGTACTAGTATACTAGTATAGTAAATGACCAACGGGGGGGCATGTAGTGGCCATTCTGTACGCAGAACTATCAGCTGTCCAGCGAATTCGTGTCCAGGTGCCATCAGAGAAGCAATTCCGCTCGTTGTCGAGCAAATCGAGCATCCAGCGACTCAATTTGCTCAGATTGTGGAGCAACTCCCGGCGCACGAGGATTGCACGGCACGGTGACAAGATAGAGGCACGGTAATAGTGCACGAGGCGACAATATAGTGGAACAAAAGTGGAAAATTGGCAAGCTTGTGAACGACCGAAAATAAGGCAAAAGGGAAGATTTTTTTGTCATAAAACACATTGTAACAAAGATAATTAATAGACATAAATACATAAACATCACGCTTGTACTCCCAAATGGGGTTGGAAATGCACAAAAACCTTACATACTCAAAATTACAATTTTATCACGATTTTGGTTTAAAATTATTTAAGAATATAACTAGCTGGTTACCCTGAAATCGCTAAACGTGGCACTGGATTTTGAATTCATGTGCTCTGCCTACCCCTCTTGGGAATACAGGCGTGAAGATATGTATGTATGTAAGATAACTAGCCTATTTCCTTAATGGTCTCAGTCACGGGCACAGATACACAAGTACCTACAATTTCAACTCTGTCATTACCTATCGGTCAATCTTTTGGCCTTTCAAAGTTACAAATGCGCCCTCTGCCATTTTTTCGTCGCGTACTGGCAATATTCCATTCGAAAAAAAGTAACTTTCAAACCACGTCTCAATCACAGTCCCTTTTAGCCTCACGTTCCGCTGCCGGGCCAGTGAAATTGCATTCGGGCCCGTTCGGCTATATTCGGCGACACTCGGCTTCAAATTGAACAAAAGCGCCGACCGTCTCTCAAATCCTACGAAACAAAAGTACTTTAACACACCTGTTTTAAGGCACAGTATACACTGTCTAGCCAGTTTCAATTGTACTGAGATTGGCAGCATCGGTTATTAGCTATTTCAACAGGTGAAGCTTTAGATTGGCAACACTGGATGTGACTTGCATTTTTCAGCCTCTACATAGTTTTTCTATAGATTTTTCATTTCGATACGAAATTATTATGGACATTTGTTTCATCGAGAGAGAATAAAAAGGTTGGATTAGTTTTTTGAAGGCACAATTAGTGCGATTCGAAACAAAATGTTGTCACTTAAATTTAAAATTTAGCTGTTAGATTTCCGTTGAACAGGTCACAGCGACTGCGAATACACGCACTATTTGACGCAACTTATGTACTGACCGTTTTTAAGAGTGATTTAGGTACTAATAAATCACTTACAGTGCAGATATATAATTTTCGCGAAACTCCAATTAAAAACGCGTCGTTTTCACACGCTCCCACGAACCAATCCTTCTAGAGAGATCGAGAAAAATAGAGAAAAACTAATAGAACATGGCGCCACGAGAATCCAATTCCAACAAGTGGTTTGAAGATGCCATCGCAGGTACTATACCTAACGGCCGCCCGGGCGAGAGTAGGAGCACTTGGATATACTAAAATATAGGTAGGTATATAGAAAATTGAAATGCTAGTCACGTAAATCGATGTTCAAAAATATGGAGAAGAAGCGTTTTCTGTCTCATGCTGGGCACTGGAAAATTTGTTGAATGACTGTATATTATGTATACACATATATCTCCTATATTTAATGGTTTTTTTCATTGCTATTTGAAAGATGTCAAAAAAGGAGGAGTTTTCAATTAGTCGAAATCATTTACGGTTTGATTTATGAACAATGCATCTGCTTTCATCTGTTTTCTTTCTACGTATGCAATAAAACGTTCATGTAATGTATTGTAATCATACTAATCTTAGCAACCGACAAAATGTAGGAGCAGACGACCTTGTCGTAGCAACACGACAAATCGTTAGCTCAAGTTGCTAACCACGAATGGTTTATCAAAAGAGATGCTTATGAAGTGTAGTCTGGTATTCAATGCGTCAGCTAAAACTAGCTAGCTCCGAACCACTGATTCCCCGCTTCCGCTGTCAGTGTGTTTAGACCTAATGTGATATAAGAAATTAAAAGTTTACAGAGTAGAGTATTTGTCGCTATGTTTTATGAAAAAAAAAAACCCTAAAATTGCTAAACGTGGCACTGTGTTTTAGAGTTCATGTGCTCTGCCTACCTCTCTTGGGAATACGGGCGTGAGGATGCGTGTGTTTTATGAAAACTAATCTATTATATATTAATAGTAAAACGTCTTTTACTTTAGCTACGGCATTCGTCAGGTAATTTTTAAGAGTACTTGTCTAATAAAGACAAATTAAGTATAAAATACGAGCGTAACTTGAATAGTAAGGCGATGTGTAAATGAATTTTAAACGAACGAGTTCCAACGTAAACAACATAAATCACCCGTACTCGACACTTTTTATTTGTCATCTAAGTACTTTACGATGGTACGGGCCGAGTATGCGACCGAGTACTAAATACTGGGTAATTTTCATGCTATTTACCAGACGGGAAAACGTTTCGAGTAGGGTCACCAGGTGGTACAGTGCATTAAACTTGGCCAAAATTGAGAGGTCGTTTTCACGGGCGTAGCCAGGATTTAGTTTCGGGGG
>BHDV01021588.1:135701-202567 GCA_005406045.1 Adoxophyes honmai
AACCTCTGACGTAGGACGGAGCGAGCGTGTCTGAGCAAGTAACGTCCCACGCCAAAGGTTTACCCATGCCCCAAGGCACTAAAGTAAGTAAGGCACAAAGGTTTTAGAATAATTGAGCGATTATAAAAACAGAGGAAGCACTGATATGTCTTCACTAACCGCTAGCTATTCCCGCGCGTGTGTCAGAAAACATAAGACATGCGATTTTTGACTGTTGCGGTACTCTTTCAGACGACAATAAATTTGTCATTAGGTATGTACGTTAAGTAATACTTAGGGTACCGAAACTCTACATGACAAAATGAATCCTTATGGGATCACTTCGTTGTTCATGTCTGTCTGTCCGTCCATCCATCAAGTCATAAAATAGTCCTCTTCCAGTATCACAGATTTTGAGTCGGTCTATCATGTAGGTACCATAGATCCAAACCAAACATCCGGACACACGTGTGGTGCTGACTTTAAAAAGAATACCTCTCTGTTTCTCTATCTCTGTTTCTAAACCTGTCACCTTTTTTTCTTTCATGTCTATGTGACGTTTCATGCGTAAAGGTCCAAAGCGCCACAATAGCGTAGGTAGAAAATGACGCGACTTCATAAAATAAAAATGTAGTAAAATTCTAAATTCGAAACAATTCATTCGTTATATTAAAAGTGGCGTTTGGCACAGATGGTCACTTTCCGGGCGAGAGAGCAAAGCGAAAAATGCGTGTAGCAAAATATTAAATTATCTTTTTTGCATTCCACGTTTTATTAACTTCTCTTTATTATAAAGCGATGGACTCGGAAATACATTTAAGACGTTACTAATAAAAGATATACTAGCAGACCAGTGATACCGACAAAAGAGTGAGTTTAAAAAAAATTGTACATAGTTAAGGGCTTTAATAAAAACAAAAGTTGATTGATTCTTTTGTGTAACGACAATTACCCATACATTCTGTATAGGTAATTTTCGTTACACAAAAGACGCGATCGTGATTTTGTTTTTATTAACCCTTAATTTATGTACAATTTTTTTGAAACTCACTCAAAAGTCTTCTATCATCATTGAATATTTCTTTGTAATAAAATTAATTCTATGTGGTGTTGCGTTTAGAATAACATCTTTCCATTTCTTCCGTTCACGGTACGGTACGACACGACATCCATGTCGTAAGAGGTGAGTAAGTTAACAGGCCTCGGTATGATTTAGGCGACAGACTAAAAATCTGTCTCCATTATTCCTCTGTCTACGTTAAAACTTTAAAATATGGAAAAAGTGGCTACGAAAAATTGCGATCTCCGCGCAATGTTCCGCGCGCGCTGCCTTGCATACAAAATACAGATCTTGGTCACTGTGTCATTTTGACACACAAATTGTCAGCACAAAGAATCACTACGTCTTACACCACCAATAAAAATGTCATCAAAGTAAGTCTCACACGTTTTCCACAACTGTCAAACATTACTACCAAATTACAAGTATTAGACAAACCAAAACAAACTAATGCATCACAAAAACGTCTTTTACATTTTAACAAAAAAACCTACTTAACCACAGATTTAATACAAGTTTGCGGTTTGACAAATGCACGGCGATCGTTCAAAATTTAACCGTATCTTCGGAATAGTAAAAATGTCGCCAGCAAATCCATTTTCTGAGTTAAAATTATTAGCAAAAAATCTAAACAAATTACTTCTAGCCACGACACGTGCCCGCCGTGTCAAAACACATCAAACTTCATACAAGAACAAACGTAACATCTGGTAACACAAATCATTCCAATTTGAACCTTATCACGCGTGTGCAAGAACCATAAATAAAACAACCCAACCATGAGTTATACTACTTTTCGCTTTGATGGCGCGAAACGTTGGTATTAAAGCATTATCACTGCCGTGAACACGTGTATTTTAAATCAGCCACGATTCTAATGCGGTCGTTTAACTCGAAATACTTCGATAATAAACTCTAAGACGAACGTTTTAAGCGTTCATAACAAATAACAAAATGACATAATTAAAGTGGTCGCGAATTGCATTTTTTTTATAAATCTCCTAACAACATGACGGCCGCTTTCATAATCAGAGAGATTCAGTTATAAAGAGTACTTTATGATACATGGAATAGAGATACAATTTCATTCAATACAAAACGAGTCGAATAATGTGATGCATGCCAGATGGTTCTAGATTTTGACGTGGGAAATGTAAAATTAATTCGGAAGCAATTTAAGCCTGTAATACTGACAGAAGTTTGACATGAAACTGACTTATACACACTGGCAAAATAATGTTAAAATTTTTCAGTGAATTCCATTTCAAATGAAACTGCAAAAACACTGCTTTGATGTCGACTTCACTTATGCCGATGATTACGATTCGACTAGACTCACAGTTAATTTGGTAAGTGTATTATTTTATTTGCCATGTGGTGCCAGGATAGAATAACACCTCTCCATTTCTTCCGTGGATGTCGTAAGAGGCGACTAAGGAAATAGGATTAGATACACTCGAGAGCAAAACTTTCGGGTCACCAACATAAATTGCAATATCTTAAAAACTAATACAGCTAGCTAAGTGAAATAAATTGAACCTTATAGACAATTTAATCCTCCTTAATTACAGGTATCATAACTCATTGGTAATGTAGTGTTTAGGTACTAGACCTATAACTAGGATGACGTTGTCTCGGGTTCATGGGTAGTGGGGAGGCAGTCACGTGAGAGCTGTTGGCGAGAGCGGACGTGTCGACCCTAGCTACTAGTGACGTAACGAGCCAAGTGTACTAGTCTCCCTAGTTCATAGGAGTGCTACAGGTAATATAAAATAATGACATTAAAAAAAGAATTGAAACAAAATGATAGTTTTTGAAATATAGGACTTTTCTCATTTCCCATCTGTTTTTGCTTTTGTTTTCGTTCCGTCATAAAATGCTTATATAAAAAGGGTCCCAGATGTCCAGTGTTCATTATTAATGTAATAATTATGTCACTTACACCCGAAGAATGCACGTGAATCATTACAATACTGGAAAACGGTCGAAGCCAGCCAGATACAGCAAGAATAGCCGGAGTGTCGTTGTCAACAGTGCAGCGTGTTCTTCAGCGGTTTCTGGAAACTGGTTTGAACTTACACAGACCAGGAGAAGGCAGACCCAGGTGTACAACAGCAAGGGAGGATCGATATCTAGTCAATACTATGCTACGAAATCGATTCCTTACGGGAACTGCTTTGACACAACAGATTTTACGGCTTGGTGGGAGCAATCCTGGTACTTGGACCGTAAGACGGAGGCTTGTTGAAGCTTATTTGAAACCATTTAGGCCAGCAAATGGCCCTAAACTGGAAAGGCACCACCGCACAGCAAGAAAAATTTATGCACGCGAACACTCGGATTGGACACCTGAAGATTGGTCAAGAGTTGTGTTCTCAGACGAATCAAAGTTTATGCTGTATCAACACGACGGAAGGGTGAAGGTGTACAGAAGGCCAGGAGAACGATTTATGCAAGCCTGCATAGCAGAAAAGGTCGTACGGTGGCGGTTCGGTACTCGTGTGGGTTGGGATTTCGGCAGAAAGCCGAACAGAGCCAGTACTGATCAAAAACGGTACTCTAAATAGCCTAAGATACGTGGAAGAAATCCTAAATGAGGACGTCGGTCCATTTATGGCAAGACTCGGTGAAAATGCTATTTTCATACATGATAATGCCCGTCCGCCTACTGCGCGGGTAGTACAAGACTACCTGAACGATGTGGGTATTCGGTGCATGGGCTGGCCGGCTCGAAGCCCGGATCTCAATCCGATCGAGCATGCCTGGGACGAGCTTGGATGACGAGTAAGGCAACGAGTACCTCCTGCAATGATGCTTCGCGAGCTCAAATTCACATTGATAGAGGAATGGGAGAACATTCCCCAGCTGTGCTTCAGAAACTTGGTGAACAGCATGCAAAATCGCATCGCAGCTGTGCAGGCAGCACGTGGCGGTAATAACAAGTATTAAAATGTGTCAAAATTAGATAATTGTATAAAAAAATCATTATATTCTATTTTGTTTTTTCAAGCAAATGGGTGCCATTTTTACTTTTTATTCTTTTATAAATTAAAAAAACATTCAGTATTAAATGTAATGCATTTTACTTAAGTGAAATTAATTTGTCTTTAAAGTTCAATTTATTTTATTACGCTAGGTGTATTCGTTTTTGAGATATTGCAATTTTTGTTAGTGACCCGAAAGTTTTGCTCTCGAGTGTATATTTTAGGCGACAGGCTAGCAACCTGTCACTATTCTACCTCTTCCATCTTTGCAAACCTAAAACTATCCTAGAAGTGGCTGCGAAGCGTGATATACGCAGTCATAATAATAGTTTTGTGTATGTCACGTTTCGTGTGCTCTGTCTACCCCATTTGGGAACACAGGTGTCATTGTATGTATGTATGTATCCGAGATAAAGAGAATCAAATTAGTGGGTAAAATATAAACCTAATCACATTTAAGCACGATGAAATAACTCAGTAAAGGTGAATGTAAAAAGAATTTAGCAGCGTTTTCTTATGTAAATACCTCCATTTTTCTTCGTAAGGTTAGAAGCTAGAGCACAGGCGCTAGACAAGATTAATTAGGTATTTATAGAAGGAAAAGATGTGATAAATCTTTCAGTGTTAGCCCGCCGAACTAGCAGGTGAACGGCGAGAAAAATGTCAAGCTTGAGTCGCGAGGAAAGAGTGGATTCTGTACGCTTTTTGTTATTTTGTAACTGGATAGTTCTAGATCTTGCTGTTTGGGGGCGCTGTCTCAATTTCCATACAATTCTTCGCGTTAATACACAAACGAAATCGACCGACTCTTGATCGACTCCATTACACTGGACGCTCTGATGTATGTGTGATTTTTGATTTATTAATTTTTCAGGAGAGGAGGAATAAAAATTGTCAATGGTATGACAAAGTCGCCTAATCACCTAATTAGACCTTGTGCACTAAAATACCTACGCAAAGATAGGTAACACATAAAAATTATAAGAGTGGGAGTGGTGAATAGTAAAACGACATTTAATCGTAATGGGCCAATTTGGTGGGATCTTCAAATACAGCAAATAAATTTGTTCATTTCATTTCATTTCTAGAAAACTTTTGTCACTTGTTTTTTTATGTCCTTTCCAAGCTGAGTCATCATTTGCAGGATAGGTTACAAATTATAAATAACTTGTGCCAAATTAGAAATCTACTACACGGTACCCTATTCTGCGACTGGCCAGCTGCCGTGTCTGGACCGGATTATCCGTCCGATCTCTGACCGTTCCGAGCGTATTAAAAGGTTTAAAGCTTTGAAGGTTTTCCCATGTTTTCGATCCCTATTAAATGGAAAATTTCACGTGACCTATCCCAACTAATCTAGTTACCTAACACGTCCATGGTCCAAAACTAATTTCTAATTCAAGTCAGCAAATTAGTTAAATCTGTCCTGTGTAGTGTACTAATCAGGATGCAAATGTGGTATGTTGGTGCATCATAATATGTGGGCAAAAACCTGTCGCTGTTACCCGTACCTATATGTTGCACTGGGCTGTGAACGTGTTAAAATCATTGCATTATTTTCAAGACGAGTTTTTTTGAATTTGCAATAAACTTGCTCGTTGCTTTTGTACTATCAGAGTATTCGACGTTTAAGTGTGAATCATGCATACAAACATCACGCCTGTATTCCGAAATGGGGTAGGCAGAGCTCACAAAACACTTCATAGACAAAATCACAAAAAAAAAAGAAATATTCATGATTCGTGGCCATTTCTAGCATATGTTTTTAGATTTTCAGTTGGCAGGTACAATAGTGACAGGTTGCTAGTATGCCGCCTAAAATATACCTTAGCCTATTGCCTTAGTCGCCTCATAAGACATCCCCGGAAGAAACGGAGAGGTGTTATTCTCAACCAGACACGGAAGAAATGGAATCGTCATGACGATTGGACAATAGAAAAGCATTTCCATGGTGCTGTAATAACCATAACAGGGATGGCGTCAGGGGTCATTGAATCTCACCTTTACCCCCGGGTCAACAAATGTAGAGAAAAACAATAAAACAGAAAACTATACGAGTGTGAACCTGTCTCGCCCCCTTGAGCTCATAAATCGTAATGAATGGCGGCGCTAAGGTGCGCGCACGGTGCTTAGCTGCCGTGGATTACCGGCGATAAAAAAACTCAAAATGCCCATCTCTTTGAACCAAGTTTTTGCGGCGCATTCTTCTTGGCATCGATGGTCTTTCCGAGGCGCTGGTGGACTCGAAAATGACGTGTAAAAGTGCTCTTAGGAGCCTATTTGCATAAAGCTTTAAATTTTGAATTTAGCTGTACTAACGATTGTTATTATGACTCTGAGAAAGGGTTAGTGAAGTGTACCTACTGTGGGTGATGGGCTAACAACCTGTCATTTCAATATCACGTTTAACTATCTGCATTTAACATTAACTATCTGGTTACCCTGAAATTGCTAAACGTGGCATTGGATTTTTGAATTCATGTGCTGTGCCTACCCCTCTTGTGTATGTATGTAACGATTGTTATTAATCCTGTTGGCTTAGCACGGAAACACACTGTAGTCGCCTCGCGCGCGGTGTAGTCTACCTGTCACTTTCTGACGTCTCTAGTAAGACAGTGACAGGTACATATCTCGCGCGTATCTCTACTCGCGCCTTGCTGTGCTACGCCGACAAGAACGACTATTACAAGCACCGAGAATGGTTAAAATCAAAAGGATTCCGGAACCCTGCGCTTACGCACAGCAATCAGTCAGCGCGGACACTCGCACATGCGTACGCGGCGGCGGGCGCGCCCGCGAAAGCGATGTCTAAAAATAAATGACGTCTGACGGAATGCCGCCAAAAATCAATGACTAATTATAAATTAGTCACGCGACTATTCTCGCGGCCAGACGAGCGAGGTCGCGGGTTACGCGACCAATGCTAGATCGAGTGAACTTAGACGCACTCTGCGATCAATTTTGGCCATAAGCCATAATACCATGGTCGCGAAATACCACATACACCAGATCATTTTTATATCGCTTTACCATAACACGACAGATGAGTCTACTTGACCACGGTCGCTGTAACGCGGCCGAAACGTCGAGAGGTAATTAAATTTAAGCGTGATAGAAGTCCCGCGTAATTATAAATACGTCAGATAATCAATGGGGAATCAGTATTAAATCGTAGTCACTGGTGAATAAGTACTGCGAATGGTTTAAAATATATATTTTCATAATTAATCCGTGTGAATGTTTTCTTAGGGTAGGAATAGACCCGGCTTGCAATAAATTAAACTAATACAATTTCCCTATCGCGGGCGAACACGGGCGAGAACTTAGTTAATAACTACAGAGTTATAATAAAGTTTTAAACGGACTAAAAGTTACTATAATCTTGTTTTAGTTTTAAGTTTCCATTGTCGTACTGGAAATCAGCGTTGCAACATACCGCAACATCATGCCGAGTTATTTTGTTGCATGCATAACATTAAGTTTTTTATTTTTTTATAAGCCTATTATTGTATCCCACTGCTGGGCAAAGGCCTCTCCTTTTGACCTCCACAACTCTCGGTCTTACGTGATGTTTGGCCAGTCGTCCGCATACGAGTCCAACTCGTCCCGCCATCTTCTTCTCGGCCTGCTTCGACGCCGCTGGCCGTTTTCCGGAACCCACCAAGTGGCTGCGCCCACTTCTGTGGGTGCATGCGGCAAACGTGTCCCGCCCAGTCCCATTTTACCTGGCAGTCTTTTTCCCAACATCAGCAATGCGTGTCCTTGAGTTATTATTTGTTTAATGTATATTTTTATGTTCCGTACCTAAAGGGCGAAAACAAGACCCTATTACCTACTGACACTTAGGTAGTTGACCGTCCATCTGTCTGTCGCCAGGCTGCATCTCACAAACCGTGCTCGCTAAAATCATTAAGAGTTGTATCATCACATCATAATTAAACCCATAACGGCTTGCACAGAGTATCAATCGCCGTTTGTCGTGCCGCGGTGCGCCCGGCGGCGCTCTGTCTGTCTAGACGAGCTATTTTTATCGTTAATCGATATAGGAACGTTCGTGCCGCTGCGCTGTGCCTGGCACCCGAGGCTTGCTGTAAAGCATGCTTTTTATTCTCAGGCGATAAGACACGACGGCGACAGGAATGGGGTATTGTTCTCAAATAGGTATCGCGAAATCAATTCGAATCGCGTCAAGACATGACTTCGCCTTGTTTTGTTTACCTTTTGTTGGCAGCTAAGGTTATTGTTCGTGGAAACTACTTCTCGTTAGTAAAATGGATGTTATAAGAGTCGACACATTTTTTTGAAGCTAGATGTAATGCAAAAAAAATGTTACAATAGAATCATTACTAATTTTACTAAAAAAATATCAAATAATTTTCTCCATAGAAAAAAAAACACGTGAACTTTAAGGCCGGCGCTGACTGCCGGCATGGCACGGCAGGTCATGGCAAAGGATTTGTTACTGATATAACTATTTTAAATCTTATTACTATGAGTTTAGAATTCATATTACTTTATTTTGATACAACGATGCCGCGGCATGTCACAGCATGCCGAAGCATTCCACGGGTTATTTTACAGGATGCTGCGGCATAACTTGCCGTGCCGTTCCGTGCCATGCCGGCAGTCAGCGTCGGCCCTTATTGTTCGACAAATTCTTATTTCATTATCACATTAGTACGGCAAATATTCATATAATATAACATATAAATATTCAATAATTATAGTATCTGTGCGTGATGTAGACGATTTGATTTGCGAGTTATTACAGCAAAATTACCTACTTATTAAGGCGCGTTCACTCAACTTACACGAGCAGTATTATTTTGCATGGGAAACCATATAACATTTCACTAGCTTCAAATCTTTTAAACGCATTTTATTCATACGATCAACCTCTTTCAAGTTGAAGACATAGGTCAAAACTACAGTTTAGAACCACTGATCTTTTTTTATTTTTTTTATTTTTAGAGGTCACCTAGGAGCGGGGCGAGCATGCCAAAGGAACACCCCGCATCTATGCGACGGAGACTTTATCACATCATACAAAATGAAATAAAAACGGCAAAATACAGATAATCTACATCTCCACCGCGCAATGCTAACTTCAAGAACTATGAAACAATGAAACGGAATTACCAACTCTCTTTCTAATGAGATACAATCTCGAGTACCATCTTGGGCGTGCGCCTCGTTGCAAGTTTTGTTCGAGTTAGCGGCAGCCACAGACTTTATATCGAAATAGATACCGCGAGTTCCTACATTTGTATGAAACCAAACGTGCTTTTTCTCTACCTACTGTAACGTCACATGAGCGCGTTAATGATGGGAACTGACAGTCCGAGTGAAACCGATTCAAAGGTGACGCCGCCTTATTCAAGTTGTCCTATCTCTAGGCAGTTAATCTTAAACTAAGTGGTACAAAACGAAATGAAATTGCGTGAAAGGAAGAGCATTGCTCTACCTTTTGGCTTCTTTTTAGCGCGCGAAGTACATACACTTGAGTCATCTATTTCGATATAAGTCTGTGGCAGCCATCAAAACTAACGGGCCGCCATCAAATACTTGTAGAATGGTTATCCGGCGCTATTGTAAGATCTTTGCCGTGTTCTCGCGATGATAATTGCTGCGAGATCGCGGTTAAAAGTGTCGTATGAACCAAGGACATCATACCCAGGACGTTGAGTGTCATATAAAAGACTAGGTTTCTCTAGCTTATGGTGGAACATAATTTGAGATATTTTTAGAAAAGGATCCAATGAGATGTCGCCTATAAAGGTATAGAAAAGAGGAAGCTGACTGACTAATGAACTAATAGCCAACGCAGGGCCTAAACTATTAGAGTTAGACCCCTAGCACGCGGCGTATTTAAAACGCGCAGTCGACGCGCAGATGACGCGCGTATACGCGCTTCAAACGAGATTTGAACGCAACCTTCTAACCTAAGCATACGGGGTTTAAGATAAGTATAAGTACCTAACACTTTCAATTTTAGTTGTAATATTAGTATTAAGTTGCAGCAAGCTAAACACTTAAATTGGCAATCTTTCCTATCCGGGCGCATTATTATACGTTAGTTACCCGCATCGGCGATACATCAAGCTCAAACTCCGCACTAACGCCCGCCAACTTAAAATAACTTCAAGACGATAGATCGCCGCTCAGTGCCCGGGAGTCGAGACAAGTAAGTTCGTTTTAAAATTGCTTAAGTTATTTTAAAGTAACATAGTCACGAGATACACGATACCTGTCTCTGTCTAACTAGAGACGTCAGAAAGAGATGAGACTCACGCGTATTCACGAGCGTGAGCTTCTGCAAACGCACTGACAGTGGAAGCGGAATGGCGCGGCGCGGTGGCGTGACGGTATGAACGAAACGCTTTTTTTCCAACCAGTGCTTTGTCCACTTTCGTATACTTTCAAAGGTAACAGCTAACTCTGTCCGAACGCCTGTAGATAAATACCGCCGCTTGAAAACGTTCTTTCAGCAACGACCAATATGGCGACACGTCAAAAAATATTAGATAAAAAAAAGCTTACATCACACAAACAACGCTGTCATTTAAAACATAAACTACCGTGAGACTCACTCGTGGTGAAATCAAAGTGATACATTCACTTTTCATACGGAGACTAGCTCGACATGTTACGCGACAATTCGTTATCCATAGCGCAACTTAGTTGAGCTATTTCGATATAAGGATGCGAGTGTATACATTTTATTTCACTAGAAATAACAGCATTGTCAACTGTCCTTAACAAATCGTTCGGCCCTGGCGTGGCCAATCGGAAAGCAGCAAAGTTACACTTGCAATCACAATAAATCACACAGCTTATGTCGTCAGTGGACAAAATGCCGTGTGGTGCCGGGTTAGAATAGCACCTTCCCCTTTCTTCCCATGGGTGTCGTAAGAGGCGACTTTGGGAAAGGGTTCTTCTTCTTTAAGTGCCTCTCCAACTAGTGAAGGTTAGCTACCAACTTCTGGAATTTTTGTCTGGGAAAGGGTTAGTGTACCTATTGTAGGCGATAGACTAGCAACCTGTCACTACAATATCACGTTTTAGCATCTGATTAACCTGAAATTGCTAAACGTGGGACAGGATTTTTGAATTCATGTGCTCTGCCTACCCCTCTTGGGAATACGGGCGTGAGCGTGTGTGCGTGGATAAAATGACGCCAAGTTTGACCGTGTCAGCTCCCGGTCAATCCGGTCCGAGTGAAGCGAGTGTGTCGCGCATGACGGATCACTCGAGTCAAGTTAAAAAGCAATTTGGCGGCGCCGCGGCGTCAGTTCAGCTAATCTTTAAACCGGCACCAGATGTTGGCCCTACTGGATGATGCGAGGGCAAACATACATACATACATACATACAAATGGGATAGGCAGAGCACACGAGAAGCTACATAGACCAAACCATGACTGTTTCAAGTTTGGCGGCCAGTCCTAGCGTAATTTTTAGGTTTTAAGTTGGAGGCTATAATAGTGACAGGTTGCTAACCTGTCGCCTAAAATATACCTCAACCCATTTCCTTAGCCGCCTCTTGCAACAACCACGGAAGAAATGGAGGGGTGTTATTCTAGACCCGACACCGCACTAAGGAAATAGGTTTAGGTATGCTTTAGGCGACAGGCTAGCAACCTGTCACTATTATTCCTCAACCTAAAATGCTAATAGTGGCTGCGAAACATGAAGCAGTCATAGCTTTGACTATGTGACGTTTCGTGTGTTCTGCCTATGAATTTCGGAAACCTGACATGACATGTAAGATCAGAAAGAAGTAAGCTCTCATAAAAAGTCGGCCATCTTTACTTTTGATGGGCACCAATTAAAAGTTGTCTTGATAGACAAACGGGCACTTGACAGGAGGGAAATTAATTTCGCATCCGATATCCGTATTCCGGGTTTAGATTAAAACATGCGTATTCGGCTTTTGCGATTTTTTTAGGACAACATCAGAAAAAATAAGCTTTGGGTTTTTTTTATTATAGCTTTTGCCCGCGGCTTCGCTTGCCAAATAGCGTGCATGCCAATTTATAGCTTTCTACGTTGAAAATTGCGAAGAATTTCTATTTTAGGGAAGTGGGCGGTTATGAATAGACAAAAAGTAGCCTATGTCACTCGCCATGCCTTAATCTAACACCACCTAACAAATCACGTCAATTCGTCGCTCCATTTAGCCGTGAAAGACAGACAAACAGAAAAACAAACACACTTTCACATTTATAATATTAGTATGGGTTAGTATGGATACAGATATGGATATTTATGAACAGATTTGTCCATTTTTTTGCAAGCTTTTCGAAATTTAACTTCATTAGTTTTAAGTAGGTAACAGAAAGAGCAGCGGCGCACAGTGTAGATATCCATTTCATTTTTGAGTCTCGCGATAGTTTTTCGCTTAAAACATCAACAAAAATTACTGCACCGTTTTCCAGTTAACCTTTAAAGTTACGCTCGAAAGCGCTCTAAAAACATGAACACGCAGGTTCCACGCAAGTTAGCCAAAGTTAAACAAGGCTGTATATTAAACTGCACATACTCGCCGCTGACCAATAGAGTTCGCAACTCCGGCGTTTCCTCTAACTGGATAGTTACTTCCCGACTGGTGAACGTGGGTTGCCATACTGTGCTGTTTCCGATCGGAAAGTCGGAGTTTGTATGTGGAGGTTGACTGTGTTTATTGTTGTAACTGTTGCCGATATTGGTATCGTTGTTGGTCAACAGGCAAGTTCTATGGAAGTGTTTTATTTTGTTTCATGCACACAATCACGTCTATGTTCCCAAATGGGGAGAGCACACCAAACATGACATAGACAAAACCATTGTTATGACTATTTCTCGCTTCGCAACGTTTCACGTTTGAAAACAGATGGAAGAGGTAATACAATATAATAGTGACAGGTTGCTAGCCTGTCGTTTAAAGCATACCTAAACCTATTTCCTTAGTGGTGTCGGGTCTAGAATAACACCTCTCCATTTCTTCCGTGGATGGCGTAAGAGGCGGCTAAGGAAATGGGTTGAAGTATGTTTAAGGCGACAGGCAATAGTGACTGGTTGCTAGCCTGTCGCCTAAAGCTTACATAACCTATTTTCTTAGTCACCCTCTTACCAAATCCACTGATGAAATGGGGGAGGTGTTATTTAAACCCGACAAAACATGGGTTCACTTAAACGGCTTATAGCTTTCCGCCCGCGGCTTCGCCCGCGTGGAATTTGGTTATATTGCGGTATAAAGCGAACATTCCCTCGGGAACATCAATTTTTTTCCGGGATAAAAAGTACCCTATTATTTAATCTGGACTTCTAACTATACGTCTGCAAAATTTCAAAGCGATCGGTTTAGTAATTACGGCTTGAAAGCGGAACAAAAAAACAAACAAACAAACAAACAAACTCACTTTCCGATTTACAATATTAGTAAGGATAGATTAACTAACTGTAGCCCGCAACTCCGTCTGCGTAGTGTCGCTTAATCTCAATCCCACGGAAAAGATGTAGAGAGGTAATTTTATCGAGATTTGAATGACAGTTCTGTCCCTACCTATCTCGTTTCACGGTAACGGTAAAACTTCAAACCAGCTGACAGCGTAAGAGGAGCTACGAACGAAACTCTTTTATCCCTGGCCAGCGCTTTGTGCGCCCTCATTCACATAGTTTCGAATATTACAACGTATACCGTCACGCCACCGCGCCCGCTTCCGCTGTCAACGCGTTTGGAGCTTTAGTCTCCAAGGAAATCAGTTGAGAAGTAACTCCGCTTAAATAAAATAGAAACTGCAAGGTTTTCGTCCGGCTGTACGAAGCCAACAATGCTAAGCTAGAAGACTTGTTATATTATTTAAATGGTAGCTCCACTTAAATCTTTAGGTTTTAGTTGTTTCGTAAAATCAACTTTTGTTTGTGAGAAATGTTAAAAGCCAACAGAATGATTAAAGTACATACATGCATACATATTCTCACGCCTGTATTCCCAAGAGGGGTAGGCAGAACACATGAATTCAAAAATCCAGTGCCACGTTTAGCAATTTCAGGGTAATCAGATGGTTAAACGTGATATTGCAGTGACAGGTTGCTAGCCCATCGCCCACAATACACTAACCCTTTCCCAGAGTCGCCTCTTACGACACCCACGGGAAGAAAGGGGGAGGTGCTATTCTAACCCGTCACCACACGGGCTAAAATGATTAAAGTACCACAAGCAAATAGTCTTTTAATAAACATAATCATTTGAGTTATTGAAAGTATATTGGCTAACTGCAGCTACGTGTAATGCATAACGAAGGCACTACTTTACAAGACATATACACATAATATAAACATCATGCTTCTATTTCCAAAAGGGAAACCAAGGCACATGAAATCTACACACGTCACGCAAGTCACTTTCAGCATAATTTTAGGTTTAACCAATGAGGTATAGCCATGACAGGGTGCTAAGCTGTCAAAGCCTGTCAATGCAAAAGCACTTTTGAAACAGAGAGTGGTTACTCTAAGCCCGACTCAGCATGAAGAAGTCCATGACTGAAATGACAGTGTCATTTTGTCAGTATTTTTTCTGTAATATTATAGTTAACTTGTTGATAACTTCCGTGTACTGTCAGGTATAGAATAACACTTCTTCATTTCATCCGTGGATGTCGTAAAAGGCGACCAAGTAGATACGTCATGTCGCGGTATGCTTTAGGCGACAGTATAGCAACCTGTCCCTAACTACCTCTACCACTTGTTTTAAAACTTTAAAGACTAGACGTTGCTGCTAAAAGTGTAATAGTCATAGTCTTGTCTACGTAGTGTTGCGCGCGCTCTGACTACCCCTCTACGGATCGCTGGTGTGATTGTATGTATGTATGTATGTATGTATGTATGTAGTTTTCTTCTAATTTAAATCGCCGTCTTGGAGCTAGCCCGGGCCGCGTGCACCGGGCAGGATGCAAAGCGCATCATTTGCATACCGGCTTCCACCTGCATTCAGTTGCTGAGAGCTTTTATTTGTTATTCGACTCGCTTGTTCTACGGAATGAATTATATATCTTTTGTTGCATATTCACAATTGTTTCAAAATTGGTTCGCATTTGAAAGACGAAGAGGAAACTACCTTTGGGCTGTTGAGTCGTAAAAATAACAGAAACACTAGCTTTGATGAATTTTGTTTCATCCTTTCTAATTCAGATGCATATAGGAACAATAAAGTTTTAGGTAGAAACGTTTGTTAGCACACGACTAGTGTAAAACGCTGACAGATACCCCGGGAGTGTAGTTGCCTTGATTTCAATTAATGTAGTTTCGTGAATGAAGCACGCGCATCAAGAGGCTCTGTGAATGCAACTAAGTTGACTATGTGGCATGTCTCTGTGTGATTGTATGGAACGGCCAGATAGATGGCCTCTTTTTCGATGGTGCATATATCCTATACGTAATTTACATGAATTAGGCCCATTATCCCTTATATGGGATAGTTGTCCCAAAATTTAAAAGTACCATCGCGAACAGGGATTGTTGAGCCACTTACCTATGTTTGTAACTTGGTCGTGTAATACTAATCCAATAGCTGACATCTAGTCGGTCACATCGGTTATTGATTACACGTCCTAATTGGGAACAGTGGCAAGTGGCTCAACAATCCCGGTTCGTGACTGTACAACAAACTATAAAACCACCCAATTCACATAACACAATGCGACCACAACGAGAACGTCACATTCAACGAACATTACAACTCAAACATAAACAGCACCAAATAAACAGACTGTCATCGAGGCAACAACAGTCGACGATAAAAATAAAAACACCCCACGAAAATGAGCAACTCATAGTAACTTACACCCTGTGCACAGGGTAATTACGCCCCCAGCGGGTTCACTAATACATCGAGGAACGCCCGGAATCGCCGGCCTCCATTACTGTGCCATTCAAAATTCACAAGGGCCGAGCAGAAAAATTGTATGGCCAGGCCAGTGCGAAAAATTTCGGCCGGCGCGGCATCCCGCCTTCACGCTTTGAATTTTTAATACGCGAATACCGAATACATGGAGCTGTGGCGATGTTCTGGGAGATGGTTCATTTAGGTCCATAAACCGTTAGACCCTAATAATTGTACATACTATAATACTATCAAGAAGGACCTATCATATATCCCACAAAACACAGACATAAACATAGATTCGGGGGGCACGGCAGTGCACCCACCAAGTCGAGCGCAAAGCAAGCACTGCCGTACCATCCTTTACTGGAACCATTTCGCGGCATTTTCAGGCCCCTACTTGAGAACCTCTGGATAATACTAGGACGCTGAAATTTTCGTCATCTAGTAAGCTATAACCACATACTTAAAATCCAAAATTTCAAGTCTGTAGGTAATTCAGTTCCGAAGTTAAGCGAAAGCAAAGTTTCGCATTTTCGACACTCACTCACTCATGATCATCAAAATAGAACTGGTACTTCCCGTTAACTCAGAGAGCTGAAATTTGGTACATGGTTAGGGATTAACGACTACATAAAGGGAAAAATGTAAAAACTAGGATAATCGAAGATCTGGAGTACCTGGTGAAAACACTAGAGCCCAACCAAACTACTATAGAGATCGACACACTTCTTTTACAAAAAATATTCAACTTAGTGGGTCGCTTCATTTGATGTCAAAAATCTGAGGTCTGAAGTATCTGATGAAGACCCTGAGCTGCTCTGGCACATAAAAAAAATCGACTGTAATTGCAAAAATCTAGCGTAGAGAGACACATCTTCTAATTTAAGGACCGCGAATGGGCAATACGAAAAACTGTTCCTACTGTACGAGATCAAAACCAGAAAAAAGAAAAGAAAGATAATTTGCAAAAATAAGTAAATGTCTAAAATAAGAAAATCTAACATAATTAATGAATATGCTCACGTTTTTACAAAAAGAAGTGAAATCCCATCAAAAACATTCTGTAAAAAATCTACCCAAGTCTCGTTGAAGCTGCTTGTTTATCTCTAAAAAGTAATGAAATCTAGACATAGTTGTGCCAAGTCTAAGGTTCCTTACTGCGATTTCTTTATTATTATAGTTAATGTTGTGTGACTTGGCCGTTGAACACTTTATACCAATTACCCATACCAGTATGGGCTATTATCTCGCGTAACAAACAAGGTAGTTGCAACATTACACATGTTAACAAAATTGACTTGTACCCACTAACATATAAAAAATGTTCAACGGCAAAGGCACACAACTTTATCTATAATAATAAAGAAATCGCAGTAAGGAACCTTAGACTTGGCACAACTATGTCTAGATTTCATTACTTTTTAGAGATAAACAAGCAGCTTCAACGAGACTTGGGTAGATTTTTTACAGAATGTTTTTGATGGGATTGTTGTTTATGCTTAGGTCGAGCAAAGTAAGCTAGCAGATTTTTAAGTCTTATACGCAACAATGCAAACTCGAAATGTCGACAAAGTTGGCAGGTTCTGTTGTTCGTGCCAAAAACATCTTATAGAATACTTTGCAAATGTTTTTTGTACGATGACTAAGTGACAACGAGACTTGAAGCATAGGTTAAGAAGGTTAAGTTGATATCAGCACTATATCCAAGATTATACCTACTCGCTCATGTATACTACGTGGCTGTACAGCCATCCCTTCTAGTACACTTGACACAAGTAAGTCCAAATCTTTCGCGAAAGTGAGCTGCGCCGAAAAACTACCGGGCGCTCAATATTATTTCATCTTCTCGAACATAGCTAAACCAGTAACAAAATATAGACGACAGACAAATTCGTGATTTTTCCTAACACATATTAAACCGGAGCCGCTAATAATAATTGTCACAAAGTGAACACCAAAGACTATTTCTCTGCGGCGTTTTTTCTCAATCCGCCCGCGCTGCACTAAGCTATGCACATCGGAGGCCGCAACGGAAGCGTTTAGTTACGTAGTGCGCTTTTCAAGCCGAGCAGGGAGGCCCATTTGCTGCGGAGGCCTATTCGGGGCTAATGGCAACTTCCGGCTCTTACAACATTAATACAGCCTTTGAGATGCACGCACACATGTACCGGCTCGTTACGTTGACAGGCTGACACACATTGACAGATTGTAATACGAGGGCAGCATATTAATTGGTTCTTATATCATCTTTCCATAGCGACGATCGTGTAAACAAAAGTTTGAGCGAAATAATGTCAATACTCAAAATAAATAGATAGTCATTTGAAGTTTAGATTATTGACAAATATATGGTGGATTTTATAAGACTGAAAAGTCAAGATCATCAAAACTGACATGAAATGTGCGTAAACGCGGAGAAATCATTCACATTGAGATTGAGATATTCCACCGCTTACCGGTTCTGTGATACACACACAAACACACCTTACATGGCCGGGTTAATACAATTTTACTTAACTTCTCGTAAACTATTTCGTAAAAGACCCATCAATTAGAATTTTCATGGAAACTAGACGAATAGCCAAGACAGTTCTGTTTCTACAGTCTTTTCATACAGAATTAAGCAAATAAAACCACGTCATCCACGTAGAAACGATGCAGTAACCCGTCACAAAACTCCACAGTCCTAAAAAAACCTATCACGCTTCACGATCGACTCCAAAAGCTGGACGAAAAACACAATCGATTTTAATTCCATACAAGCTCAAAAAGCTATAAACCAATTATGATTTCCAACGTACTGGCAACATTTTAATATTGTCGACGTTGGAAAGCTTTCCCTGTACACAAAGCGAGCTTTACGTGCAAGCCCGGCACGCGCCAATACTAGTGATGGTGAAAACTTGAGTTCAAACTCGATGTCTACATTTTAAGGACTCTACTCATATTTATTGGACTTAAGACTTGAGTCTTTTGCGCCTTGAAGGGTCCTTTTCGAGTTTTTTAGTTACAACTTTAGCGGCCACATGCATGCCGTATGCGGCGACCGGAAGACGTACGCGGCGACCGCAACAGTTAAACGACACGGTAGTCGGCCACATTATGCGAGCGATAGCTGTCATCTGACTAGGTCTCAGCGATCGGTAGACAGTGTAGTGTAAAGCTGACGTTTGTTAACGGACGTAGTTTGGACTCGGTGTAATAGCTGCTTTAAGCTTTCAAAAATACTTCATCTAGTTTCTTCTAGTCTTTTTTGAAATTAACATTATTAACACAATTTTTAAGCGACTAGACAAATATTTAAATAATCCATTTGGACGCTGGATTATAATCTCAGTTGTTGAAAATAGCTGTTTGTATAAGCGAAATACTCGAGTCTTTATGGAGCACTCGATTTATCTATTGAATATTCGAATCCTAGACACTTAAAAATACTAAATTTCTTGTTGAATAATTTACGAATAACTCACGTTTTTAAATCTAGTTTAGGTCGATATGTTTCGGGCGACTTCGTAGCCAAGGAGCCGCGGCAGCAGCAGCAGCTCGAAACATGTCGAGCTAAACTCGATTTAAAAACGTGAGTTATCCGTAAATTATTCAACATGAGTGTCTCACGGTAGTTTAATGTTAACGGTGTTAAATGTTTAACGGTACTTAAATTCTCTTAAATGTCTAGAATCGAAAGAAATAAATTTAGTCTAATAAATGAAGACTACAATGTCGCGATACTTTAGCAACACTAGCCAAAGCGGCATAATATATGCTTCCGAATGCCAACGGTCACTTGAGCAAACTTTTCAATCGCACGCGCTTTAAAAGTTTTCAGTAAAAGCTCGATGTTACAATGCATTTTTAATGCAAGTCGACAAGATTTTTCATTCATTTATTTCTAGTATATTTTAGGAAATAGAGAAGTGCTCTTCTAAATCCGACACCAAACGGCACAGCTGACGGGATTGTTCGCATCATACTTAAAATCGACCTAGCTTTATTCCATCTTTGAATTGCTCGCTCACTTATAAAAACAAAATAAAGACCCCAATCGAGAAAAATGTCCCAGATACTCGTATCTCAAATACTTAAGGCACTTTTCCCTCATATCGTGTAGTTTCAGGGCATCCGATACACAGCAGCATCTCTGCCGCTGCAATCCCGACCACCACTTACGTCTTCGCCCCAAGTCCACCCATCCCCTTCTCCCCGACAATGCGCGGCATAAAATAAACATGCAATAACGCGGGCCGCTGTAAATCGCTGGCCCTTGCCCTCGCGAGGATACGGGGCCGGTTGGATTTCCCTCCTAATTGTATTCAGGTTAATGCGTTTATGTATTAAATTTCGCTAGCCCCGTAACTAGCCCTTTGGGCGTTCGTTGCGAGCTTGAAGATACTGGGCTGGTCATTTCTGTGCTCTTACAGAGTGTGTGCCCTGTGCCTGGGTACCGCCTTAGTGTCACATGATTTATTGGCAGTGCCGTAGCGTTTTATGCGCCCGGTGTGAGCTTTTGAAACCTGCGCCCTTGAAAACACTAGTCTGGTAATTTCTGAGCCCCTACAGAGTTTGCGTCCTGTGTCTGGGCACCGCTGGCATCGCCATAGTGCCATAGCTTTATTGGCAGTGCCGTAAATAGCCTTTTATGCGCCCGGTGCGTGCTTACTAAACTGCGCCCTTGAAGATACAAGTCTGGTCATTCCTACGCCCTGTGCCTGGGCACTGTTGAATACATATCATCGCGCAAAGTCTGTTTCAAGTGGGTAGGCGGAGCATATGAAACGTTGACATAATCATGAATATTTCAGGCTTAACAGGTGAAAGCATACCTACTTGAACTTATTCTCGAGTCCTGACTCGTCGCATTCCCCTAAACGATCAACGATGCGATCTTATAAAGGTTATTGTTTCCTTTTGGGGTACGGATCCCTAAAAATTAAAAGGAGACCACCATATCCGGAGCGAACTACAGATTCACAGACTTTAGCGCGTGTCAGTGTCGCGGTTTGAGTTATTTTATGTGTCACTTTTCATGCACTCACTCGGCTTCTGTGTTAATATGATATTCTCAGCTTGTGCCCTCACTAAATCTCCAAACGTACTGACAGCGGAATGTCGTATAGTTTCGAATATTACAACCGATACCGTGACGCTAACACGCCGCTCCGCCCCGTTTCCGCCGCCAGCGCGTTTGGAGCTTTAGGCATCCCATATCGAAGTCTGCCAATCTCAGTTCAATAAAAAATGCAATAGCTCAACAATAAGTATTCACATTAAACACTAGAAGCAACACAATAGACCATCAACTAAGAACTTCAACAAAGAAACGCTTCACCCCTCCCTCCACACAAGGAGTGCCGTTCAAAACAAAAACTGACCCGAAACCTTATTAAATAAAACAGTGCACGAGCCGAAACGAAACCGCGTAACTTCGTTGAATAAACGAGTTACCCCCACCCCTTGTACTCCTAACAACCACAGGGGCAGCGTGAATTGTTAACGACGCATGCGTTCAGGTGTACCTACCTACCCCGTAGGCTGGCGAGGGTTGTTGAATTTTTGACAGGCCGCGAACAATCTCGCCGTTCAAGGATTTGGCGTCTTGTTCATTAAGAAACTTACATAATTAAGGCCGTTTTTGGAATATTTACTATTTATATCAGCGCCGTACATGACCGTATGACATTTGAAGAATTCTTACGATTTCTCCAAGATCCCGACTTAGTGCCAACGGGACTAACTCGGAGTTACCCTCTTTCGATTAAAAAAATAAAATAAAATCGGTTCACGGTTCTAGGAGACATCGAGTAACATACATACAAAAAAAATAGTTCGAATTAAAACCGCTTTCTTTTTGAAAGTCTGTTATAAAATTACGTCTACTTATTAGTTTGATAATACTTTGCTTACCCGCCTAAAACGTCACCAAGTCCCCAGGACAACAGGTTATCAACAGGATAAGAACTTACCTGAAAATAAAAAAGAAAACAGTTAATTAACGGTACACATCCACGACGATAACAACGTTACTTATACAGGGTGAATTTTTAATCGTGAATCGTGACCTTTTTTTCTAAATCCTCACTTAACTAATAGTTACTTGCACCATAAGTTAACTCAAATAAATGAATTGATTATTTTATGTAAAAAATATATTTTTGTATTTATTTAATTGAAATTCGTGGACACCCTACATGCGATGATTAGTTGTCATGAAGTTCAGAGTGAAACATATTCAAACTCTTTGCGATTAGCTGGCTGGATAGTGTTTTGGCATTTGTCAATAACGTAAATGTCAACATTGTAAACATTATCAGAATCTCTTCAAAGAAAATTTAAAGATTTTATTTTATTAAATACGAAAAAAATGCCACCTAGGTATCCTTATACGACCATACAAAGGTTTGATATGGTGACTTTATTCACTCAGACCAGCAGAGTTGGACAAACGCAAGAACTTTTTCAAGACAAAAAAGATATCCCGTATCTCCAGTACCGAGACGTAATTTGATCATAAAGATGATACAAAACCTTCGTGATTTTGATCAATACACCATTCCAACGCACGCCCAGGCCCGCGGTCGCCCCCTAGTCCATCCAGATAGGTTGTACAGAAGCATACGACTATTTTTTTTACGTAATCCACAAGAGAATACGAGGGCTGCTACGATGCCTATCAAGTGAGATTTAGTCTAAATGTGTGGACAGGCATTCTCAATAATGCATTAATTGGACCTTATTTCATCGAAGGACACCTAAATGGACAAACCTACCTCGAGTTTTTGACCAATGTGATTCCAGATTTGTTGAGTGAAGTACCGCTTTATTTGAGTAACTTACATTATCAGCAAGACGGAGCCAATGTTCATTTCCACCGCGGAGTTCGCGGCTATTTAGACAGAGAATACCCTGGAATACGTCGGAAACAGTAGTCGAACTGTGTCAAAAAATCATCAGTGCTTTTGAAGCAGTAAGAGCTGTCATGTTTGTGTTAAATAATCCCAGGCGACGGGCGGAACTGTGCCTACAGGTCCAGGGCGAACATTTCGAACATTTGTTTAAATACGTGTAAACTTGAATTGAATATCTTCTATCTTTTCTTTCTGAACATAAGTCAAATCTTCTAAACGTTAAGTACCTACCTATTGGATAAACTGTAAAATGTGTCATACTAATTAACAGTGATATAAAAACCTTTGCAGGTGGGAAAACGTTGCATTTCTAGTCACGTGGTTAGAGTAGGGTGACCATAGGTGATAACAAGTGTGGATCAACTTTCTATTTTTAAAGATAACTAATTAACAAACATGTTAATTGCGATACCTATAAGAGATTCGTGTTAGTCATCAAAAATATTATCGGAAAACGAGATTACGATTCACGATTAAAAATTCACCCTGTATTATTTAATAAGTAAAACTAATTCCACC
This sequence comes from Adoxophyes honmai, assembly GCA_005406045.1. NCBI lineage: Eukaryota > Metazoa > Arthropoda > Insecta > Lepidoptera > Tortricidae > Adoxophyes > Adoxophyes honmai. Next base: position 159,011 of record BHDV01021588.1, read on the forward strand.
TCTGGTTCGTATTAGAACGGTAATTGGCACTATTATTAACCATTAGCATTATTAAAGAACGAAAAGCGAACGAAGGTATTATTGAACTCTTTTTATTATTAGTTTAATAGCAACAAAGTGTATACCCCATAGGTACCTACCAGATTTTTTAGTAAGATCGCTCTGACTCTAACGCTTCAAACCTTCTTCTTAAACTCTGAGTCTAACGCTTTGGTCTGTCATTGAATCACTACTGGTCTCCATATCGTGTACAATTTGTATTTTTGTGTTTGCTGTATTGTTGTTTTTTGAAAAAACAATACTTGTTTCTGTCATGACACTAGCGAACGGCGCATTTTACGTATTTGCCAACGATGGTCTTTCCGAAGCGCTGGTAAACTCGAAATTTACTTAAACTTTTAAAAATTTGATTTGAATTTTAACTTTGGATTTTCTCTACTTTCAGCACACACAAAAACATCAAACAGTTTGAAAAATTGTAAACATTATTCACAAATTCAAATGCATTCAACCAATCAACACGACAGAGTGACTGTTAACTTTTCGCAACAGCAACGCGCGGGACGCAATCCGCGAATCCGCATTGAATATACAAAATGGACGCTTCGCTCCTCGCAGGGTTGGCAGAGAACATACAACATACATACGTTGTTACTATCTGACACCTGCCACCTCGCCTCGTGTAGGTGTACTTAAAGTTTTACAGTGTTTCCCGCCATTGGAACATTTTCTAGATTTACTTTTTAAAAGATAAATGAAGTCGGGCACGATATTCTTAAGTCTAAGATTACACACAAAGATTACAAGAACTTAGAAAAGAAAATGTCTTTAGCGAAAATTTCCGTCTCGCGACATATGTTCATGTTCATACATTCTATAAGGTCGTATAACTGGAAGCGTAAAAATTATGTAAAAAGGGATTATTATTTTTTTAACTTTAACGTGCATCAGTAAAAAAAAAATTACAAGATTTATTTTTGGAAAACGCAGCACATCTAGAGCAGCGCGGCGCGAGCCTAGTCTCGCGCGAGAGAAACCAAACCAGGCACTGTATACTCGTCACTACAAAAGTCACGCGACTCTCGATTTCAACATGTTACCGTGCTAACTAGAACTCGCAAACACATCAACGTCATTTTCACAACTAAAAGTAAAATGTAACATCGCAAAAAGTAACACTTATTCGTTATCGAACAAGTAATTGCGAAGTATCTGGTTGTAGCTGCATTTATGTCATAAATAATTCTATTTGCGGTAAGGACGGGTAAATTAGCCGCTTAAATATGTATACACAATACCGTTGCGGCTCGGCCGGGGTATCCCGTGGGCCCGCCAAGTAACACTAATCCAATTAGGAACCGGCTCGGTATGTCTGTTTGTATGCTATGCATATTGTTATAAAACAAAACGGGTCCTAATTGCGTGCGAAAGTTACTTTAAATTAGACGCGGTCTTTTGAGTTCACGGATGCTTTGACGCAGCGACACGTCAAATTAGCAAGTTACAGTACGCGATTGGCATTGGCACCCGATGTTGTTTCGTTTTACAACAATACCTATGTGAAAATTGTGAAAGTTTTGATTGGCAAAATGTTTCGTAATTTCTATTATGACAAGGAATATTTTGCCAATATCCATGTAGACATTCCAAGAAATGCAATTGAGTTTACGAATTTCATCAGCACTGAGAAGTATTAGTAATAAGGATGTCAACTTTTATTTCGATAACGTAATTACCTGCCCTAAGAGTCGATACGACTCAACCAAATGTAAGTGATGCTATGGAGAGACTTTCAATCGAGTGATCTCTCTCCAGGCAGATGCTAAGCCTCTGCGGACCGAAGTCCCAGACGAGTGAGATAGAACTCAAGGGTCCGACTTAGAAAACACCGTCACCGCGATGTAGAACAGTCACGAGATTCCATGACTTAGGAGCGCTAGTGTTGGCACAAAAACAGGCATAAAAGTTGGAAAATATGTCACAAAATTAAAAAAAAAAAAAATGGAAAAAATGCCCAGGTGGGACCAGGCTCACAGATTTCACGTCAATTCCGTTTACGGCATCCCTGCCGAGCTTCACCCACGGGGATGGATGGCCGCCATTTTGTATTTTTTATTCATAGAGCAGCACCTGTCGGCCGTTCGCGAGGTATTGGAGCGGCGCATAAATAAAATAGTTTTCCGGCTCGATGTATCGGCCAATAAATAGCCGTGTGTGGCATGATAATAGTTTAAAAATAGTTTTTTTTTGTTAGGTCACACAGTGACACCCATATACGCGTAAGCTTATAAGCATCTAGCAATCTGTAATTAGACAAGACGCCTCAACACGAAAGTCTTTAGTCAATACGTGTTGCCATATGAATTACGGCAGTAAAACGTGGTCTTTCACGATCAGCCTCATATCTCAAAGTCGCTCAGCGAGCAACGGAGAGGGCTATGCTAGGAATGTCTCTACGTGATCAAATCAATGAGGAGATCCGTAGACGAACTAAAGTCATCGATGTAGTCCACCAGATTAGCAAGTTGAAGTGCTCGAGTGAAGACCATGGGCCAGCAAGCGTAGCGTAGGACGTCCGCCTAAAATATGGATGTAGCAAAACAAAATTATATACAAAATTGTCGCCTACATAAAACAAAATCAGTCGTCCAGTCATCGGTTGCCTAGCAACGACCGCTTGGGTGTAGGAGCGATCGCCATTTGCGAACAACCTGTCCCTAGGGACACGCAGGCGTTAATACGTTTTCCTCCAGCACCACGACGATTGGTCGATCGAGGCGTCATGGATTACGGCTGGCCCTCTGGGAAAGATAAGATTAAGGGCTCTACGAGTAATTAATTAAAAATCTGGACAGATGTAAGACAACGCAAGTATGTGACTGTGAAGGGTCCTGTTGATGTGGGGAAAGGCTGGTCGAAAGACCACAACTACTCGTAAAGAAAGGTGAGTTACAGTCGCAGAGGTGGTACTTATTGTTATCAGGTACTGACGCCGTGAAATTCGTTCCGTCTTAGGCCTCGTTTAGGGAGACGCGTGGCGTCGAGCGTCGCGTGCGGAGGCGCGATCCGCATTGGATTCAAAGTTATGGCGTTATTGAGAGCGTTTACGGAGCAGCGTTTAAGCGTTACGCAGCACCAGACGCCGCGCCATACGCGATGCGCCGAGCCTTCTTAAAGGTAAATGAAGCTTAGGCAGGTACTATGCTAGAGACCTTTAGGTACTTAAAAGATGGTAAACAATCTTGACATGTCTTTTTATTGAAATACACAGTCTAAAAATGAAAATCGTTACACTATACAATTCAATTATGAAAGTAAATGATTTTTTCATACCTAAATTGCAAACTTGACCACCGCTCTGGGTCATTCCTGATGCAAAGGCTGTCCGTCGCGGTTCAACGCGGTAACGCGGCTAGTGTTTTGGGCACTTTTGCACCTGGAGTGGCGCAGGGCGGTTTGTTTTATTAATGTTGTTTATTTTATTTGTTGTTTTGTGTGACATGTTCTTTATAGAATAAATACTTTCTTTTTTATTTAAAACTATTTTAATTGCAAAATGTAAAGGTTTTGATTTATAAAGTGTATGTTTAAATAAAAAGACACGTCAAGATTGTTTATATTGTTTTAACTACCTAAACAAATCTACTATAGATGAAAAACTACGTAAGCTCTTGTCCGAAAGACCAAGAGTTTCTTTCCGTCACCGAGTCAGTAGTCAGAAAAGTAATAAGTTACTCAGAGTGGCAAGATAAAATGAAGTCAGTACGGACTTCGTCCGGCGGGTAAAGTCTCGGTGCGAATTCTAGAATGCACACATAGCTAATTAGGACGAGTTAATCAGGGCCCGGTGCCGGAAGCGGGCGGGTGATCGATTCTTGGCATCGACCGGACTATTTGTCCGGGAATGCGACGCGGCTCGATTGCACGGCGCGGCGCAAGCGACAAGCGGACGACCTGTTTGAATGTATTATTATACTAGCTTTCCGCCCGCGGCTTCGCCCGCGTGGAACTCGGTTATACTGCGGTATAAAGCACAACTATAAGAAAACTTCTCGTTTCAAACGACACACAGCGCCATCGATCTATCATCTATCGATCAGTTATCGATTGATATCGATCTATCATCGATCGATATCGATCTATCAAGCAAACTATATTTTTGTTTTCCCTCGGGAACATCAATTTTTTCCGGGATAAAAAGTAGCCTATGTCACTCTCCGTGCCCTAAACTATCTCTACCTAAAAAATCACGTCAATCCATCGCTCCGTTTAGCCGTGAAAGACGGACAAACAAACAAACAAACAAACAAACAAACACACTTTCACATTTATACAGGGTGCTTCGGGAGGAAACCGCATAACTTTACCACCGTGTTCCTGACCATATTTAGAAACTCTAATGTCATATAATGCAAGCTGAATTCGGCTTAGTTTGCCAGTAATTAACGTTTGCAAACGGATCTTTTCACTGTATTTTACTTGAAAATTATTTATTTTTGACAAGAAATGCCTTTGTGACTCTGCCAGCGCGTATGTGCGTTGCCAGCTCATCCTAAAACATTGTGTTACTGGTGAACCAATATCAATTTATTGAGTTTGTATGAAAAGTAAAAAAAAAAGAAGTCGTATTTCGACCTATGTTCATATAACATTTTTTAATTGTTATGACCTCAGCTATACGCTGGTGAAGTTATGCGGTTTCCTCGTGAAGCACCCTGTATATTGGTACGGATTTTACCCGTGCGGTGCTGTGTTAGAGTAACACTACTCCATATCCTCCGCGCATATGAGGCGAGGAAGAAAAATGCGTTATGTTATGATATATTTTAGGATTTAGGCGATAGGCTAGCAACCTGTTACCGCTATTAATTTTGACGTAAAATATACTTTTTTTATGTCTAAACGTTTCGTGTGCATTTTTATGTATTTTATGTGTGTGCGCGTTCCGTATGTTTTGTTTGTTATTATTTATCAAGGGAGGCAATCGAGCAAGCCCGTCATGGCCTGTACTAGACATTGTAGGCCTATTAAAGGGCATTAAAGGCCTAAGCTGTAATACGCCATATGACTACAATTATTCTGGATGGCTGATACATAATAATAATTCCACTACCAACAAAAATGCTGACAATTTTATAGATGGCAAATGATGGTTGTTGCTTGAGTTTCAGCGTGGAGTGTGTCAGCCAAGAAAATTACAGGTATCTGCCACTCCAGGGCTCAATCGACAAGCGAATAAAACCGCGGTTCATTGCATTCCGCGACTCTTTCAATCCTGACAGCCAGAACAAGGCCTACCGTATGGGCCATAGATTACAATAGCGCCAAAAAAATCGCGTAAAAACAAAGTGACTCGCTAAAAGCCATCCTATATAAACTAGAAAACAAGACCCCCAAATAATAACAGTAAACAACCTCTCCTCCCTCGGGCCGCGTCTGCTTATCGTCCGAAATAGAGGGCTTTAATTGTAAGCTATTTCGGTTGCTTTGAGAAGAGCTTTTTACGGCGCCGTTCGAGCGCTGGATTTACACGCAGGCTCTGTTTCTTGTACGGTTTGGAGTTGGTCTTTTATCTTGGGTCGATGGACTTTTTAAGTGGCAGATAGATGGACGGGCTAGTACCTGTGTATTAGACACAGCAGCGGCGCTTGGAAGAAGTTAAAAGTCAATGATTTTGTTACGTTTATTTGCTGCTCGATCGAGTTTGCTTGTTTGTCTCGCAATAACATTATTCGACGTTATTTTCTCTCTACACGTGTCTTTAAATAATCCATTCTGCCTCGCTTACAACAAATTATAGAAGGGTAGTGACCAAGATTGTCAATCTAACCAACTGTTACATCTAAATCTAATCAAATATACAAAACAAAATTACACATACACATCTGTATTCCAAAATGGGGTAAGCAGAGCATATTAAACGATACCCAATAGACAAAACCATGACAATTTCACGTTTCGAGACCACTTCTAGCATATTTTCAAGCTTTTAAATTGTTATAATATCGACAGGTTTGCTGAAGTAGGTATGCTTTAAACCAAATAACATTTAAATTAAAATAAAAGCGCCAATGTATACAAAACAACAAATCAGCATAATTTAGACATTGAATAAGAAACTACAGTACCGAGTCGATGGAAACCTATCATTCCAGACTAATCTAGACATAATCGGTCTATCTCTCAAAATATACAGACAGACAGGCATCAAATCAAAATCCCGAGTGCAATATACATCGTCCCACGCGCGACTTAAAAAAAAAAAAACAAAAAAATGAATGAATGAATGAATGAAAAAGTCTTTGCGTGGGCCATCGAAGCGCACTAACTCATCCGCCATGCTGTACAAATAGCTTTTTTTAACTGAAACATAAACAAAACGTCAGACGTTAATCAAATCGAGCATCACTCGAAAGAGCTACCGGTGTTCGCTGCAGTAGGCAGGTTGGTAACAGTACGCGAAGAGTGAAATCAAAGAATGACAGAACACAGAAGTCTATTGGTGTTAGCGTGGTGCCAACAATTCGAGTGGGTGCAATTTATTTCAGCTTCCATCGACTGTACATACATCTAAATAATATCATCCGACAGATTACAATTACCTAGTATTAGACTACTCGATGACTGTGCTATGGGTAATAGACAAAATATAAGTTAACAGATAAAAACTCATATACATAAACAAACAAACATCTAATACTCGAGAACTACACATTCAAATTAAATCCCGGAAGATACAATTTTAGAGATCTTGAAATACGGATTGGTAACTTTACACGAAGCAATGAATAGCTTTTCACGAATATTATATTATTATAGTATTTACAAATTTCTTTAAGTAATCCTTAAATAATCGATTAAAGGCGCTGCGCAGACGACAGTGTTTTGTACGATCGAGTCTGTGGAGCAATAAATTGTCTGAATGGCGCGCTGACATTTCCACGAAACTCTGAATGGAAATTCCTGGAAGCTGTCACCGCGCCATTCAGGCAATTTATGGCTGCGCAGACTCGATCGCACAAAACTCTGACGTCTGCGCTGCGCCAAATCGTGATAAATTTCGCACATAAATTCCGTACAACCATGCAGGTGCGAGGCGAGAAATGAACCCACAATACCTACTCTGCTCGAGAGGCCATTGGTCAACCCTGGCCGGCACATCTACAATGTTAACAGCCACTACAAAGCATTCCGTGGTACTGCCACAATCTGTACACTACGCCATACATTCATACTCGAACATACAACCGTGTGTTTGTTTTGACTGCGCTTCGCAATGTTTTGCTTGTTTAAACTTCTGTTTGGAAACGGCACGGAATAGTTAATTGGGTCATTACCGTTTCATTAATTTTATAAGGTTGCTAATTGGAGCAGTGTGTTTTAAACAGAATTCACAGGCGACAAGATTACAGCTGAGTGCTGTCAGACTTTTTGACAACGAATAAGTTCAAATAAACGGGTTTTTTGACGCGCGTAAGTATGACTTTTTGTGCTATTGTTGATTTCGAATTCCTTCTCGTAAAATCTTTCTACAATTTTTAGTAAAAAATGTTGATTTATTCATCATACAAACACTGGTAAAAATCAAAACATAACTGTTTTTGAAACGAAAAACAAATTAGCATACGAACATTTCAACTAATAAAAGAAGCTCGTAATAATACTAACCTAACCAATAAATATTTCATTTCCCGACATTTTGTTTTGCTGGCTCCACTTCATCGTCATCCATATGTGCACCAAGTTTCAAGTCAATCGTATTGTCATTCACACAAACTTGATCGAATTTAACTTGCCATTTTGGTTATAGACAAACAAACAAATATCTAACTAAACAAGAAACTAACTAAACAACGGCATGCAATAATACGAATATTTTTATCACATAACCAATATACGAGTAAAATACGTGACACTGGGGTATATTCGGTTCGGAATATTCGTTTTATCGCAATTCGGTTGGCTCACGAATAAGAATGCAATGTTTCAGGATGCAGTAAACACGATCAAATGGGAAGCTAACCGGCTTAATGCAATAAATCCGTTACGATATTCCAATAAATAAAATAAAAATTTCACATTCGACTTCACGATTCCATTTTACGACTAACTTATCTTTAAAATTGCTCGCGAACGATTTATTTATTTGAATGCTGAAGTTGGTTTATCTTGGGGAACAGAAGCGATTGATATTTATTAAATTATGTACACATAATATATGGATTGTAGATTGTTTGACGGGCAGATCTCCGCAACTCGACGACTTAAATGCGTCCATATTGCGTGGAGTAGATACAAAATATATGACACCACAGATGGTTACATCAATTAGAATTTTGTTTAAACCTAATACTGACATACGTTCAAAATATAAAATAGTCATATTGGATCGTGCTTTTAATTAACTATAGAGACTTCGATAAAAAACGCACATATAATACCTATGTGGGGATGGCAGTCGAAAAACACACGAATTCTTCGTTAACAATATATTTAAATTAAAGAGCAAAACATAACGTGACTTTTTAAATTAGTGACAGGCACAGGCAAATATTCCCACATATCATTCACGCTTGTTTTCCTAAACTAAAAACCTGAAAATCATGCTAAAAGTGATTGTTCAAGTGGAATACTCATGGTTTTGTCTATATAGCGTTTCATGTGCTCTGCTTACCCCATTTTAACACTCTCGTCCATGTTGGAGGCTTGAAAACGGTTAAAAAAAATCTATCTCGATCATAATCTACAAAATTGGTTATCACATTGCTTCGTCTCAAGCACCATTTCGATTCTCGATTATACCCCAACGACGACTGTCACAAAATATTGAGTCAGAAAAGGGAATTTATCGTTCTAATAAGTCAATCAAAAAGCTATTCCATCGGGAAAGAGATGAAGGACATTATCTCATCGACTGCGGTAATCTATACCGAATATCGAACGATTTATCTTTGGCAAGAATAATTTTATCGACCGACGTGAAGAAAGGTGGTAGCAGAGAGATACCAGCTAGCTAATTGATAAGTCTATAGGCAATCCAAATAGTGTGTCGAGAAGTGAATGTTGATACTTAATGGTAATTGAGTAGGCCAAACAGGCTAGGTTATGCTGGTCGGTTTTGCGTGTGCAAGGAATACCGACAACCCAAGAGACAAAATATGTAGGTATCTTTACATAGGTATTTAAAACTTCGCCTTTTACGACATCACAAAATAACTGTTAAATAATCCATCAGTTGTAAATTCAGTTTAGCACTCGTAGCATAATTCCACAACATCTTGCTCGCGTTATTTTCTGAGTTTTCCAAATTTATCCCTATAGCGATTCCACTCTGACCTTCTTCAGTTAAGTTTGTTGACGTACCATGCAAAAGCCGCTTGCACTGCACGTATCTCATTCCGTACGTGTCACGGAGGCGTTTAAAATAAGCGGCACACGCTTGCCTCTCGCAATGGAAGACGAGGGATGAATAATTAGGGACCGGGAGCAGCAAGTTTGTATACCAGGATTATGGGAACTTGTAGAAAATTCGTAGTGGCTCATGACTCCTTATTACAGCAAACTAGCTAACTGCCTACACTGTAACACAGCTAGTCAACAGACTGGGATCAGCGTTATAAAACGTATGACAGCATAGTACAGACTGGTCCAGCAACTAGCTTTCTCTGTGACAGAGCTGGCTGGCTACACTAGGCTATAGCTAGACGACTAATAGCTAGTCAACAGATCGCATGCAGAGTCATAGAAAGCATGATAGCTCAACTTAATGGTTTAGCAACAAGCTCTCTGTAATATAGCTGACTACACTAGGCGGCCGACCACAGCTAGATGACTACACAGCTCGCTAGTAAACATGGGTCAGAATCATGACATACTCGACTGCACAATGCTTGTGGCCCAGATACTTTGCTAATTAGATGGTTAAAGTGCACCTGCAAGTGAATCAGTCACTCCGCAAGTTATTATGAATACTACGGGTATATTAGTGGGCACTAGGTAGTCAACTGCAGCTAGGCCACTACACAGCTAACCAGAAAAACTTGTCATAACCACGGAACACTTAACAGAAAAATGCGTACCCTACTCTGTAAACAACAAAAGACCGCGTAGCTAGTCCACTGTAGCAAGTCAAAATACCGGACTCGCCATTAACATGTGACAAAGCGGAACGCTCATAGCTCGGCTACTCTGTAACATAGCTAGCTGGCTACATAATCGAATAGCTAGACAGCTACACGTCGGGGTCAGCATTAGAACGTGTGACGTAGCGGAATGCCGAGTGGCGTGATGCGATCACGGGCGCCCAGGGCCACGTTAACAACTACGCGATTTGTATTTTTCTCCCCACGGACAACGGGCAGGGTTGGCGAGCTATCGGAAAGTCGTTTACCGTTTAAAAGTGGGATTTCACGAGTCATGTTAGAGCTAAATTAACTGTGGAAAAGTTCATTTCATATTTTGTTTACAAACACATTGCAATTGAGCAAAAGCAACCAAAAGAATGAGAAATCACTGTGAAACACGTAATTGACAGACAGACAAAGAGTTCCTTTCAGCAGGATAAGTGCCGAGACACGTTACCACTTATACTTTTAAATGTTCTGATATTTATTTTGTACAATAAAGAGTGTTAAGCATATAAAGTTACATCACGCCTGTATTCTTAAATAGGAAAGGTAGAACACACAAATTTCTATTTAAAACCATGACCATTTCACGTTTAGATACAGGTCCAATAGTGACAGGTTGCTATCCCGTCGCCTTTTACGATATCCACGGAAGAAATGAAGAAGTGTTATTCTAAACCCGACACCACACGGGTCAGTTAAACACAAGAATATAAGCTCGCAGACTACAATCACACCTGTCACTAAACAAAAACGTAAACTAAGGTGGAACGCAGGCTTCCCAACTATGTACTCCACCTTCGCACGTTCGACAAAAGTTTTTGAGGCAACCCTGGGCAAGATTTCCAGCCGATCAGACCGGCGTCATCAATCAGAGCTCGTTCGCACTCGATTGCCGCCTTTGTGCGCTGATAAATGATAGTGGCCCATTCATCATCCGCTCATTAAAACCTTTAGCAACACCCCCGCGGGCCTGGACAAGTGTCCACGAGTAATTTTGCTCAAGTATCTAAGGAAACATCCTTCGTTCGTCTCGTGTCGTAAGATCTAAGTATCTACGGAAACCTTCATTCGTCTAACAACGTCTGAGAGAATGTATCGAAGTATTTTCCAGGCTAGCAACCCAACAGATTGATTGTTTTCAGTTAACTTTAGACCCTAAAATGCTAGAAATTGCCATCAGACTTGTATGTTGTCAATGTATGGAAAAATATGTGTGATTTTGTTATATTTTTTATCTATTAAATGAATTGCTTCGAACGCACTTTCTACGTAAAATTAATTGATAGTAATGTTTATGAATAACACTATGAAGTATACTAGTAACATGAACGAAGCTTCTCTGTACTAATTTTGTACGTTTATCTATGCAAAACTACTAGTTGTTGATATAGCGGCAACAGGAATACATAATTATAATTAGTAAAAATTTCAACTATCTAGCTATCGCGGTTCTTGAGATACAGCCTGGTAACGAACAGACGGACAAACAGACAGCGCAGTCAGTCCGTAATAGTGGGGTCCCGTTATACCCCTTCAGGAACCGAACACCAACAAACAATAAATCAGTTTAAATTACGATGAAAGCTACGGCGAGTGTTGCTTCCCTGTTCAAAATGCAGGAAACCTTTTCATCTCGACCTCTTTACAAAATGAAACCGGCCGCCATTCGCACTATTGCGTGGGCGCATAATTCTAAACAGTGCAACGCCGGGGCGCATCTTTGTTCCCGCGCTGTCCGGGGAACAATAGCAACCTCGAAGGAGCGTGGTCCAAGTCATAAGAGTTAAAAAAAAACCGGATAAATACAAGTCGGACTCGCGTACGAAATTTTCCATTTCGTTGATTTGGTCAACATTATCATTTCTTGATATCGAGCAAAATAGGCAAAAAATGCCTTTTTTTCAACGATTGGTCCGATAAACTTTAAATCCTACCTATCTAAGCTTAAGAGTAAAGTCACCAAAAAAGCTTGCACCGAAAATTAGTTTAATGTGAGGTGGTCTTTATTAGACTAAAAAAAAGCATTAATGAAAAATGCAACTAAACTATTTGTAGAAAAGGGCATCCCCGAGGCATGGTCCCAAAGATGCTGGCAGCGTTTCCTCGCTGTTTCGCAACGCTGCTGATGCATTGATCGAGGAAGATGCCAGCTTAGCTTTTGTTAGTTAGGTAACTTTAATTAATTCTAATTATAACCTCTATTCTATGTTTACTGTGTCTTTACTTGAAAACTAGTTGCATAGTTAAGTTTGAACTAAATTGGATCTGATTTAGTAAATAGTTTAAAATGTGCAAAAGTTAGGTAAAAACATTTCTCTCTTTGCTGGAACCTAATCTTTATTTAACTATTTCCTAAAGAAGCAAAATCGAACGTCCGTCGTTTATACCTTGGGCACTACACAGTGCATCAAGACGGATTCACCAGCAGAGCCATTTGGGAACCCGCCGTGGCTAGCAGAAAGCTCGCAAGGCAACTGGATGACAGAGTGCTGTGCGGAATAATATATCTACAGCTACATGTTGTGTACGCGTGTATTCCCGAGATGTGTGGATTCAGAATTATACCTCTCCATTTCTTCAGTGGATATCGCAAGAAGCGACTAAGAACATAGGTTAAGGCACGCTTTGTTACTAACATACCTCTATCATCAAACCTAAAATCCTAAATTGTGCTGAATGGTCTACGTACCGTTTCGAGTGTTAAATACAAGTATGATACATATTTATGTTTTTACATACATACATACGTACATATTCTCACGCCTGTATTCCCAAGAGGGGTAGGCAGAGCTTATGAATTCAAAAATCCAGTGCCACGTTTAGCATTTTCAGGGTAATCAGATGGTTAAACGTGATATTGCAGTGATAGGTTGCTAGCCCATCGACCACAATACACCAACCCTTTCCCAGAGTCTACTCTTACGACACCCACGAGAAGAAAGAGGGAGGTGCTCTTCTATCGGGCACCACACGGGATTTAATAAAGTAATATCAATAAAGTAAGTAGTACTTGCCGTGTGGTGACGTGGTTAGAATAACACCTCTCTTTTTTTCTTTGAATATTGCAACAGACGACTTAGGAAATATGTTTAGGTACAGACTAGCAACCTCTCATCCATATTATGTTTAAATTTTAAATTATACTAAAACTGGATACGAGACGTGACACAGTAATCATTATGACTATTTAACCGTGTGCTCTGCCTACCCATTACGGAATACAGGCATGATGTATGTCCAATAGTAAACAGGAGTGACCTGTCATGAACAAGTTAAAACAAGCCGCGACGGCTAACAGGCGAGCCTGTCAAGGTGACAGGAAGACGTAATCCTTCCCAAAGTCGCAGTTCCGCAGCTGACAGCCGTAATCCGGATGAGCTCTCCACGACGTTAAAACGCCGCCACGGGCCTAGAGCCGTATTAACAACATTCATCATTAACATCATCTTTTTCAAAATTTGGAAATTTTATGTTCCGGTGTCAGGATAAAAAAAAACCTCTCCATTTCCTCCGTGGAGGTCGTAAGAGGCGACTATGGAAATAGGTTAAGATACATTTTAGACGAGACGCTAGCATGTCACAATTTACATCTTCCATCTGTTTTCGAACCTAAAATTATGCTAGAAGTGGCTGCGAAGCGTGAAATAGTCATAATCATGGCATTGTCTATGTCACGTTTTGTGTTTTGCCTTCTCCATTTGGGAACACAGGCGTGATTGTATGTATGTATGTATGTATGGTTTTCTTAGTCGTAATCGCAATCACTGTCAATGTCAATCTAATAACACTTCATCTTTTCTCACACAAATTCTACCCTTCCAGTGACGCGACGCTCTGTTCCATCAAAGAATATACAGGAAATAATTGAATTTAATAATAAATAGGTCAATTACAAGTTATGTAGCAATTTTTAACACATTTTTAGACTTTATAAGTTAGATAAAAGAGTCGCCTAAAACATCGCCTCTTATGACCCTCCACGTAAAAAATGGAGTGATCTTAATTTAAACCCTATATCACACGGGCACACGGGGCCATCAACTACCAATAACCACAAATAACATGATAAACAAGCACAAACAACAAAACGACTGCATTTCTCATGAACTCACACCACCACATGTAGAAAACGAAAACCAAACTCGCTGATATAGTTATTACGATTGAATTTGACAAGTTTAGATTAGAATTCGAAGTTAACAGCCGAGTTGGATCGGTTCGGTACGGTCGGTAAATCAGTCGGGGTGACGTTTAGGAGCGCGTTAGCAACATTGTCGGTCGGTGCGAGAGTTACTGAGTACGTTGGATTAATAAATGGGAAAGTGTGACGCGATGCCGGCACACGCTGTGAACGATTTAATATACAAATCTACAGGGTGGCCCATCTAAAACGGTCAGTATGGGGAAGTCCGAAACTATACGAGATACGAAGATCTCTTCTTAGGAACCATGACATCGATTTTGATAAAAAGAAAAACTGCATTCATACATTTAAAAAAAAATCTGTACTCAGTCCGGGAATCGAACCCGGTTGTTTTGAAAAAAAAAACACTGTTTCTATTTAGATATCAATTATGTGGGTCTTAAGCAGTAAATATGTGTGTATAAAATGATTTCTAAAATGAATAAAATGCATTGTTTTTACATGCTTTGATTTTATTTTAGTAGGTGTTCGAAGTGACCACCGCCTTTCTCAATACCTACTACGTTTGTAACTGTGACCACTCTGAACACCTACTAAAATAAATTAAAGCATGTAAAAACAATGCATTTTATTCATTTTAGAAATCATGTTTCTTGCACATATTTACTGATTAAAGACCTACACAATCGATATCTAAATAGAAATAGTAAAAGTTTTTTTTTCTTTTCAAAACAACCGGGTTCGATTCCCGGACTGAGTACACATTTTTTTTTAAATGTATGAATGCAGTTTTTCTTTTTATTAAAATCGATGTCATGGTTCCTAAGAAGAGATCTTCGTATCTCGTATAGTTTCGGACTTCCCCATACTGACCGTTTTAGATGGGCCACCCTGTATACTAATATTATAAATCTGAAGAGTTTGTTTGTTTGTTTGTTTGAACGCGCTAATCTCAAGAACTTCTGGTTCGAATTGAAAACATTCTTTTTGTGATGGATAGACTATTTATTGAGGAAGGCTTTAGGCTACATAACATCACGCTGCGGCCAATAGGACCGAAGAAACAGTGGAAAATGTGGGGAAAAACGGGGGAAAATGGTCACTATTCCACGCGGACGGAGTCGCGGGCACAGCTAGTAAATTAATAAAAGCGGACACACGCGAGTCGGACTCCATTATCTTAGATTTGCTCATACCTTGTTAATTGATACGGTGTCATCTCACTCATTCCTTCGAGTGATAACATGTACAGTACATGTGACAGTACGACGTACGACACTTTACATGTAGGGGACAGGGGTAAGTGATTTTACCAGCTATTATTTTATTCCGGGTCATTTTTGTGCGTCCACAAACACCGTCGAGTTTTATCCAAATTTCCTGCAATTTTCCATTACGAGTACTTCATCATTTTAAACTACATATACCTACATTTTATAGGAATCCGAGAACTTAAAACGTCCAAACTAGAAACGAAATCATAAGATCATATAACCTTCAAACTTTTCTACAAAAATGTGGTAACAAAATTGACTCGATTGAAATGCTTTCACTCAGAAGATATAAGATTTAGTTTAGCGCCTAGGTTATACCCACCTAACTAGGTCAACGACCCGTGACTACGCCGTAATGGTTTCCAACACGTACCTAAATCTATAAACGAATAAAGCACTAAAGAACGCAACATCGTTAAAGGCGAAAGCTTTTTACGCCGGAGTTATCTCGAGGCGTTGAAGTCATTCATCATTTAGCACACGCTCTCAGATCGGATGTGTTTTATGTAATATTCTTTATTATTACATTTCAGCATATATTTTATTCTTACGTTAGGTTTTTACAAAATTTATATAAAAGTAATAAAATAAAATAAATGACAAAATATACAATCATTATAAAAACCTAACATAGATCGGCGTCGGCAGCGGGGTAAGACCCAAGCTACCGGCGGTTAGGGCTGCAGACTGAGGAACCTCCTGACGATGCGCGCCGTGTCAAGGAGTACCGCCTTCTGTATCAGACCCTTGAGCCAACCGTCTAGCGAGAGTCTCCTAAGATGGTGGTCGAGACTCTTCGCTATGAGACCGTTTGCTGTGACGACTATCGGTACAATGATCGTCGAATCCACATCCCACATGTCGGTCGCAAGATGTGATTAAGGATAGGTTTTTAGATATGCTTTAGGCGACAGGCTAGCAACCTGTCACTATCAAAACTCTCCCGTCTGATATTAAACCTAAAATTAAGCTAAGTGGCTGCGAAGCATGAAATAGTCATGGTTTTGTCTATATCACATTGAAGTATACAAAATTAGCCAAAAAGTAGCCAAATAAGTATACAAAATTTCATCTCAATCACTAACCAGTAAACGGAGCAAATTTAATTTGTGAGATTTGAAGACTAAAAAAAAATCGGGACAGACAGAACTAAACGAAAGTTTGCAAACCATTTGGGAATACAGACGTGATTGTATGTTGTTATGTTTAATATAAAATATAAATATCAGTAGTTCTGCATCGTTGTACTTAATTGTGGTGTAATATACCGACCGCAGTACGAGCACCACAATAACATTTTATCGCTTTAAAACATTAATTTGGACTTTGCGCTTTCATATTTCGCAATGATGTTGACATAAAATAAAATGAAAACGCAAACTCATTCCTTGGGGTTTATAAATAAGCAAAATCAAACACATTTCATGTGATTTTATCTTCACTGTCACCAGCCAAAGTGCAAAAGACTAGTAAATATATCTAACGATTAGATACAACGCATGTTTCAACGCAGACGCCACGATACACAAGTGATGAAATTGGCTAAAACGAGTCGAGATAATTTCTATACAAAGACGCAAGTGTACCTACCCGTTTTGCATCACTATGTGCGTTTACATTAAATCTGAAGATTCCCATCGACTTATACGTTGTCGATTTAGGTAGTTAAAACAATATAAACAATCTTGACATGTCTTTTTATTGAAATACACAGTCTAAAAATGAAAATCGTTACACTATACAATTCAATCATGAAAGTAAATGATTTTTTCATACCAAAATTGTAAAATGTAAAGATTTCGATTTATAAAGTGTACGTTTAAATAAAAAGACACGTCAAGATTGTTTACATTGATTTAACTACCTAAACCGACAACGTATAGTCGCCTCCAGACCAAAAAGACGTAAAGCATGCGGCGTGCGAAGCTCGTATGACATGCCATATCTATCGAAATACAGTGGTGGACAGATAATTAGAAACACTCCATACAATCACGTAAACAACCAACATGAACTACCGGTAGTAGTAAAAGAAACATAAATAAGGCATAATTAATTATGCAGTAATGTAGCCACAACATTAAAATATGTATACAACGAAAAAAAAGACAACAGAATTTCATAATTTTGCTGTAAAGTTAGTTTATACATTGGTAACTAGAATTTCCGTTACTGGCCGTTTGGACACATAATTAGAAACAGGGTCATTAACATACTTTTTTCTTTTGTAAAATTAAAAAGAACCTTTTTATTACACTTGTGGTGGCAATTACACATCACCTTTAGTTTGTTGAGTAGTAAATTGTGTTAAAAATGGGGAAAAATAAAATTTATAAGGTGTCAACTTGCTAAGTAAATGTAAGTCCGTGTTTGGACCGAAAGAGGACTTAGAAAAGAGTCGTTGACCACTTTGGATGCTATTAGATCCATTGCAAAATACACGGAACTACTGAAAACTAAATTAGAAAGACACACGCAAGGAAAAAATCGCCCAGAGAAGATTCACTTATTTGCTAAACAAGACCCGTTCATAGGCTCCAATGAAATTGGAAATGAGGTTTTCACGTCATATGACCCCAGAAACATGAAGTGAAGACTAGTAGCCAGTCGATTAGTTGAAGTGAAACTGTATTGGAGGGTTTCCCGAAAGGCACCGGTCCTGCAGAACAGTAAAGAGAGATGAGATAATTATTTGCGAAAAAATACAGCAAGTTGACAGTTCAGGAATAGACAAAAAGTTTTACTTTCAGATGAAACTAAAATCAAAATGTTTCCACCACTATGCTTAACCATACTTTTGTGTAGTTATCATTAAAACCATGGTTTGGTAGACGTTTAATGCAGCGTTTTCGGTCAGAATTCACCATATTATTTTTAGTTTCATCTGAAAATAAAACTTTTTATCTGAGTATTCCTATATTATCCACTTGCTGTATATTTTTGCAATTAATTATCTCATCTCTATATTGTTTTGTAGGTACGGTACCTTTCGGGAAACCCCCTCAAACAGTTTCGCTTCGTCTAACTGACTGGGTACTAGTCTACAATTCACGTTTTTGGAGTCATGTTATGTGTAAACCTCATTTATAATTTCATTGGAGCCTATAAACGGGTCTTGTTCAAGAGAAGATTCGCTTACCGTACGATAAGCGAATCTTCTCTGGGCGATGTTTTCTTTGGGAGTGCCTTTCTAATTTGGTTTTCAGTAGTTCCATGTCTTTTGCAATGGTCGATGGTATGAAATACATTCTTATGGTGCATCCTAAGTGATTGACGATTCTTTTGGATGTCCCCTTCGGCCCAAACGCGGATTTACAATTACTTAGCGAGTTGACGGGTCATAAGTTTTATTTTATTCTCAATTTGAACATAATTTACTGCTGTTGTAACTGAAGTTGATGTTAATTGCCGCCAAAAGAGTAATAAGAAGGTTTTTTTTAATTATTCAAAAGAAAAAAAGTATGTTTGTGACCCTGTTTCTAATTATGTGTCCAAACAGCCAGTATCGGAAATTCAAGTTAAATAAATAAACTCATTTTACACTAAAATTATAAAATTCAGATGTATTTTTTTTGATTGTACGCATATTTTAATGTTGTGGCTACATCGCTGCATAATTAATTATGAATTATTTGCGTTTCCTTTGCTACTAACGCTAGTTCATGTTAATATTTTCGTGATTGTATGGAGTGTTTCTAATTATCTGTCCACCACTGTATGTGATCTGTGAGCTATGTGGTCGATGATGATGATGATCATAGCAAGATTATAAGGCTGCCTGACAACAGGAGCGGTGAGCGAAATAAAAATCCACCAATAGAATTGCATAAAATCTCCGCTCTTCTTCAGTGGATGCAATTCTATTGGTGGTTTTTATCGCGCTCACCGCTCTGCTGCCTCGCTCTGCTCCAGTAGACAGTAAGCTTTAACAAGATATACCTGACTTTGACACACTCTAAGGGTTAGCTATAACCGTTGCTTCCATACCACCCTTTTGAGGATAGGTGTGGACGAACCTAAACATTAATAGAAAAAAAAAACCACAAAGAATCACCTTGTTAACGCCGACGGCGGCGTCCATCGCTTTTGATTGTGGCTCGCCAGTTTATTCGCGCCCAAAAATAAAAAGTAATAGCTTAATTTTGTATAAATACGCTTTGGCGCCCAACTCGCTGCCGCCATATTGCTTAACACGCCATAGACTTGGTAAAGTAACGACAGGGCGCGACAAATAAAAGCATTTTCTAAAATCGTATAAACCATGGTCTATGTCCTATAACTTTCTTGTCAGTGCTTCATGTAATGCCTCGTACAAAATGTACAGTCAAATCAACAATCGTTACAGTTTTAAATATTTTATGTGCCTGAATTTATCGCAAGTCTGCTTATATTTCGGTTATTTGCCGTTTGCCCAAAAGTACTGAGCTGTCTAAATAATAACGGGGTCAGGGTCAGACTATGTTTTTAGGTGACACTTTTCACGAGCGATGGGGTACGCGGGAGGGGCGAAGAAGCGCACGACCAGCGCGCCGCGCGATTTCTTTGCTAGTTTGGCATCATGCGCAAATGTCTCCACTAGTCGCCCGCCAGTTTAGCACGAGATGCGCTAGAGATAGACTTTATCTGTCATTGTCTAGCAGCGTGTGGTGCCGGGTTAGAATAGCACCTCCCCCTTTCTTCCCGTGGGTGTCGTAAGAGTCGACTCTGGGAAAGGGTTGGTGTATTGTGGGCGATGGGCTAGCAACCTGTCACCACAATATCACGTTTGACCATCTGGTTACCCTGAATTTGCTAAACGTGGCACTGGATTTTTGAATTCATGTGCTCTGCCTACCCCTCCTGGGAATACAGGCGTGAGAATATGTATGTATGTATGTATGTCTAGCAGTCAAAAAATTACAGGCATTCTCATCGCGTGTCTTTCAGTGCTCTGTAGCTCTTTTTACCTGCTTTGACTGATACTCGTCTTCCCAGCATTCCCAGTCCGCCACCTCTGGTGCCTTTATCAGTGCGCTTGTAATTTCGTTTGTAAATCCTTCCATTCAGGCACCACCTCGGCCTACAGCTCCAATTATGGCCCGTTCCCTTGGTCCACGTCTCTATTGTTATTGCGGTTCATAACGGAAACATGTTCCCTTGGTTATTGCTATTTTTATAATAACGGAGACACATTTCAGGGGACCTTTCCTTTCTTGCAAGGAACTGGATAATGCGGTTACATGAATGAAGTAAATGGAGAACGGATGAATGGATAATGAGTGAATGAATAAATTCAAAAATAGACAAAACAACGAGTGAATGGATGAATAAATAACGCACCTAAGAGTGGGATTCATTCAAAAGTTCACATATTATCAGTTTAATTTGTTGATGAGTGTTGTCAAACGGTCACTGCGACAGACGCATACCTACTATGGGTCTAATTGTTAAAGTATAAGATTTCCAGCAATTACTATCGCCAGTACACGCATGTGATCAAATATAAGTAAACATTACGCGTATCAATTGATGTCAACTGAGTACAGTCACGGTATACCTATATTTTGAGAGGATTAAATTGATTGGAATTTCCCGGCGTGGTGTTGGTTTTAAAATAACATCTCCCCATTTCTTCCGTGAATGTCGTAAAAAATAGGTGTAGGTATGCTTTAGGCGACTGGATGGCAACTTGTCACTCTTATTCATTTTATCTAACTTAAAATCTTAGAACGCAAAAACATTTAAAGTGCCTTTAAAGTAAAAAAATATCGAGATATTGACTATTTAGCGTTTCATATGCATTTCTTACCCCATCTGTGGTATCCAGGCGTGATATACGTAAGTATAAATAAATTACACTTATTTTACACTCGACCGTACCATGACAGATAAAAAGTCGCATCGGAGCGGCGCGAACATTCCTCGCACGGGACTCGGGCGTCGGCAACAACAAACGATTGGCATTAGTGGATGACAACGCGCCTTTAACAGAGTACGCAGTCATATTACACCAGTATGTAACGCATATGAAAAAGCCTTAGATTGAAAAAATAAGCCTTTCACAGAGATCGAGGGCAGAATGTTCCATCACGTCTTATCAGAGATTTTCGTACGAATTGATCGTGCTCTTTCAGTACCGAGCGTGTTTTTTAACATAATTATAAAATTAAATTATCTACATTGATGTATTGAAAATGTCACTCGTTTAAAACAGTAAGTAACTAAAATATCTGGTCCCGCAGTAGGTATAACGAAGTTTCCAGGTAAATAAAACTACCTTATATTTAACAGAATTTACAAATTTGGGACTTTTTGTCATAATCATAATTCATAATAGACCCTGTTGTTACAATATTAACCAACTCTTGCAGCAATTACTACTTAGAGTGAGACATTGACTTTATATTGAACTTAAAAAGGCTGTGGTGACAACGTTGTTTGTAGGTAAAAAAACTTTATGAACTTAAAAACTTTCGAATGAATCTGTTATCAATTAGGTAATCAACAACATGAGGGACTTCGAAATGAAATTGGACGTAAAAATGGAACGATTTCTTATTGTTTTTATTTTACTACGACATATCGTGACGGAACGTATCCGAAAGCTGCCATATTTATGAAACATTGTAAAAAGTTACCGAAACAAATAGTCAGATCAGGAAAAGCGTTCAGCTGCGCTGAAAGACTATACTTACACGAAAAGGATTTAGGTTATTACAATGTTGTCACTAATTTGTACCTTTTACATTTTATACTAGTAACGAGTGGTGCCGCCGGGCTTAGAATAACACCGCTCCATTTCTACTGTGGATGTCGTAAGAGGCGACTAAGGAAATAGGTTAAGGTACATTTTAGGCGACGGGCTGTCAACTAAGTATTGTACCTAGCTGCCAACTTAAAACTGTCTGTCATTAAACCTAAAATTACGCTAGAAGTGGCCACGAAGTGGTCTTGGTTTTGTTTATGTAGCGTTTCGTGTGCTCAGCCCACTCCATTAGGGAATACAGGCGTGTTACATGTATGTATATTCATTCCTACATACCTACATGTTAGCTGCCTTGTCAGTTCTTGGCGTTAGTTCACGGAGCACGCTGTATCTTTTATACAGCCTATAATTGTTAACCAAGCACGGGCGGTAAACATAACGACGGCACAATAAACGCGGGTTAACGCCGCGGCGTGGCGTAAACGCGGTCCGTTAACCGCGACGTTTTGACTGACAACGTCGCCGATTGTTTGGTTTTGAGATTTGATACAAACATAATATACACATAAACATCACGCACGAACGTCCAAATGAGAAGACACTTAAGAGGATAGGAGTCGCACCACTTCTCCATACAAACGTAGTCCCCTGTTTTCTCCCTGAATAATGACATTAGAGAAAAAAAATGTTTTTTTATTAAATTTGTATCTGTTGTGGCTATGTCCCTATGATTTGCTTTTATCGATTTTCTAAATAAGAAAAATAAAAAAATCCTATCCTCTTAATATTTCACGTTTCGTAGCAACTTGTACAATAATTTCAAACATACCTACATCACGCCTGTATTTCCTAAGGCCCTTCGCAGACGACAGACAATCCAAGCAGACTTTTTGTGAGTCGCAGACTCGATCGCACAAAAAGTCTGTCGTCTGTGCTGCGCCTAATGGTGTAAACAAAGCGTACAAAATGAAACATAGTCAGAGAACCATGACTATTTCACGTTTAGAAGCCACGTAAACAATTTTCCAGTAAGGAAAAAGGGTCTCCCTTATTTCCATTAAGAAATCATTTTCTTTTCTTCTATTTCAGCAATAGGATAAAATAAAACAGAAGTAACCAACAACGGCTTCATTTTGCAGATGGTAACTCAAGAAGAAACCTGACGAAACACATGGCCACCAAAATGTTTCTCGCTTTAAAATAACGAAACAAGGAAAAAATATCGCATCGGAAAACAAAGGGCTAACACAAACTTCTATAAACCGGTGGCAAACAACCAAAACAAAATCCACTGGTACATTTTAAAGCTGTTATTTAACAGACAGCGCTTTGAGCCAGCAGCAACGATAACTTTGTTACAATATACACAGCCTTCTTTCAAAAACTCGTATCTTACTCATTCACTTAGAACAGAAACAAACCGTACGACACTAATCATAAGACAAAATCTTCAAAATCACTGTCGAACACCCAATGAACTTGTGAAAGTAATAATGAGGATGTATTCTCAAATCGCACGATAATTAGACACGCCCATCATCTGCAGGCGAGGCGACAGGGGGTTGATTAATTGTCCCTTTTTTGTGGCGCAGCAAAACTCGACAAAAATTTTCAGATTTGTCGATCGAAATTTTCGAGATAGCTGCAGAGATAATTATGTTTTTCATGAAGGAAAAAGTCCAAGTCATTGCTGTAGGAAATCCAGTTTCACGAAAAACAAAATAGCACCGGAAATTTTTGTTCCAAAATTCAATATACATAACATCAAGAAACTGTTCCCAAATGTGGTAGACAAAGCACACAAAACTTACATACATACATACATACATATCGTCACGCCTCTTTCCCACAGGGGTAGGCAGAGACTACTTTGTTCCACTCGCTACGATCCTGACATACCTCTTTTGCTTCATCCACATTCATCAATCTCCTCATACATGCTCGTCGGCTTCGGGTACTCTTGACCTGACCTGTTTCTAAAACGTCCGCGATTTGGTCACGGAACGTCCGTCTAGGTCTTCCCCTCCCACTGCACCCATCCACATTTCCCGTATAAATTTGTTTTGTCAGTCTTCTTTCATCCATCCTCTCTATGTGTCCAAACCAACTAAGCATACTCGTACTTACACAAAACTTTACACAAACAAAACAATTATTATTTCACGTTTCACAGCTACTTATAGCATAACTTAACGTTTAAAAATAAATGAAGAGATAGTGAGAAATAAAATTTCAAAAGCTTCTAATTTAATTTAGCTCAAACGTAGCTACGAAACAGCTCGAATAAAAAAATCGCATCCAAAGCGACTGCCACTCAGATAATAACATATAGTTATAGCACTCTCGGGTCAGTGCCACTAAATTGAAAAAATTTTAATCAAACTTTATCACTCACTAGACTGAGCATGAACGCAAATCGTCCAATCCCACTAGAGCACTAACAAGACTAGAGTTTTTATTGATAATACAAATGATATAAACTAAGACAATTTCGTTCAAAAAGCGTGAGGGCCCGTTTCAATTATTGCGAGCTTTCGCGCGATAAAGCTCGGCATAAACTTGCGATTGCTAGTACTGGGGCCGGCTACGCAGCGGACCAAGTTACCCGAGCAAGATAGCACACAGTCTGAAGACAGTACGAAGGTTAAAGGAACATAGACATTAGCAAAAAAAAATACAGCACACTTAGGTTTCCACGATGAGTGTTGTTTCAAATTAATGGCCTTTGCTACACATAATTATTCATAGAATAATGATAAGTACGTAATTGAGAGTATACGTCCCAAAAATTGGCAATTGCAGTAGAACCAAAAAATGTAGTAGGTCAAATAAAATAAAAATAGCACTTTCTTCGCAAATATTTCTTAAATGTGGCAACAATGTAGTATGAAAGTTTTATTACTGTTTTCACGTTTTCTAAATACAGCAGTTTTATAATTATGAGCTAAAAGATTGAATTCGAGATGAATTCGTTCAACTCTAAATTGGTGCAAATATCCAAAGCCGATAAACGATCATCTAGCTAGTCACTAGATAATGTTTGTCGCCCGTGGGTCTGTCTATCCATATCGTTTAAATCAATATGTATACGTGAAAAAAAAAATCTGTCCACACTTCAAAAGTTCTACAAGATTAAAACGAAAGTCTACAAAACTTACACCTAATCGACTCTCAACAAACTACATCTTTGCCTTGTCTCGATATCTTTTTCGAAGATATACCATCTCAGCACAACTGTTTCCCTCACTTACACTGGCCACTTGCACTGAGCCCGTGTGCAGTTCAATTAACCCCAGCTGGATTACAGCGCGGCATTACGGTCGGGCGTCCCGCATTTCGCTAGCAGTGACGCCTCTGCTCTTACGCCAGCTGTAACGATAGACGAGAAACGTCGGTGCAATCCTGAGCGAGATTAGATTTAGCCTTTTAAATTCTTATCTGACTATGGCCAGTTTTATTTAGCAACGAAATTAAATGAAATTTAGGATCCTAGCTACTCTTAAAAATAATAAAATTTTAAACGCTGTTTTTTTTTAATTCACGACGCTTCATCTTCGTTTGATGCATAACATACATACAATCACGCCTATGTTCCCAATTGGGGTAGGCAGAGCACACGAAACATGACATAGACAAAACCATGACTAGTTCACGCTTCACAGCCACTGTCAGTCTAATTTTAAGGTTTGGAAACAAATGGAAGAAGTAGTTCAATAGTAACAGGTCGCTAGCCTGTTGCCTAAAGCAGACCTAAATCTATTTCCTTAGTCGCCTCTTACGACGTCCACGGAAGAAATGGGTAGGTGTTATTCTATCCCTACACCACTCAGGAATTGGAAGGAACCGTGTAATGCCTGTCAGTCAAACTCTTGTCGTCAAAACCTGTACCCAAAATGTAATCAAACCACGACACCGATTCACGTCAGAATCAACTCAACCGCCGCCAATTCCGCCTAATGACCATTCCGTAATTAACATTGGCAAAATTAAATCCCCACTCACAACAAAGCATCGAAACAGGCCCCCGCAGAAACATAACTCCGATAATGAGGAAATACCAAAGACAAAGGACATAAATCGTCAGAAGGAATAAATTCGCCGAACTAAGTTAGATCAAGCCTTTCATTATTGTGTATTAGTACAGAGTAAAATGGACCCTCAAGAAGTTGTTGGCAAGATTGCGTTCCGCGTGTAGTGGGTATTTAATTAAAATCTCGCCGGAGATAGAAAACGGGACCGTTGTCCATTGTAGGACGGTATTGTAATCTGATATGACTAATTGATGGATTGTCGTCGACTTTTGGATGGGGAAATTAACTGATAGTATTTAAGTTTATTTCAATTAAATGATTTAAGACAAATGCGTGCCTGAAAATGGCCAAAGTAATTACAGCAGGCGGCAAAGGGCATCAGGGATAACTTTGAAACGATCAAGAGCGTTTAGCCTGTGTACCGTCTGGGAGAGTTTGCCTAGCATTAGGATACTAAAGCAAGCTAATTTACTATAGGTTTAAGACAAAAAACTCGTCTCTTATTCAAACAGTTAATGAAAATCGACAGGAGAATTTAAAAAAAAACAAGTAATCTGCTTGCTACCATTTCATACTACATTTATACAAACAAACATACATCACGCCCGTACTCCCGAATCCCGAATGGAGTAGGCAGAGCACAGCATATGAAATGCTACATTGACAAAACCATGACTTTTTCACGTTTAACTAGCATATCTTTAGGTTTTAAGTTTTACAGGTTACTAGCTCGTCGTCAAAATATATCTTAATCTATTTTGTTAGTCAGCTCGTACGACATAAAAATGGGGAGGTGTTATTTTAAACCCGATACAACACAGGTGACATTTTAGACTACATTCGTTTATATGTATATTTGTTTTGTCGTATGGTGTCCGGGTCTAGAATAACCCATTTTTCCGTGGATGTCGTAACCGTAAGAGGCGACGAATGAATTAAAGTCAGATTATTAGGTTAAGATTAAGGTATATTTCGTGTGCTCTGACTACCCCATTTAGGAATACAAGGGCGAGGTAAGCGTTGTTTGTTCTGTCGCGAAAAATATATTGTTTCTGTTGCAAAAAAATGCGTTACTACTCGACGGTTATGAAAGCATGCCGTGCCGTCGCACAGTGGGCCCGCGCCCCAGTGGAATGCTTATCTTCATTTAAGTTTACTTTCATATTAATTTATGAAACAGTCTCCCCGTGCCGCCGTTCCAATATAGCGGTCCCTGCAGTGTTGCTGACACACTTACGTACTGTTCTGCGATGTGGACTGTGACGACTTACCTGTGGATGAAAGAAAAAGTATTATTAGTACGTGTTATAAATTTATTGGTTCAGGTTTTTGTTAACACAAGCTAACTTCACATGATTGTATAAAGTGGCTTTTTTACTTTTGAAGGGGACGGCGAAATGCATTACATTACAAGGCAAAAAATAGATATTTTTAAATCTTTAGTGTATTATTTTTTAAATGCATATAATTCAAAAATCCACGGTGATATTTAAGTTCAGAGTTATAAATGGCAGCACTACTATTAAAGAAATTAGTGTCTATCCTTTGCGCAAATTTACAGTGGGTCTAGTCAATTTCCCAATCTCAGTAAATACATGCATAAACCTCAATAAAAACACAAGTTTTAAGACCTCCCCGACCTCGGGACTGTACAAACTTGACCCCGACCCGGGACGGGGTCAAAGTGAAAAAAAAACACAGATTACTTGACAAGGGTTCTAACTATTGTCCCTGGACGAGACGGGTTAGAACCTTAGCACAAAAACCATATCCGGAGCTTTTACATTTTACTATCTCCCGCGATCCCAAGTTATTTCAACATGTCTCCAAATTGGAGTCTTAAGTTGAACGGGGTAGGAACACATTTTGGATGATGGGAGAGCAAAGTTAGTCGTTTTGGTAGCGATGTGGTCAAGTTGGAATCAAGCTATCGATTCTAATGCATCCTGTATCAGGTAAATAGTGATTTACGGATTTAATGTAACTACACAATATTAGGTAAATAAAATGAAAAGCTGCTGCGTAAAGAGAAACACAGATAGAGAAAGAGAAGTGAGAAAAAACATTCTACAAAGTTCATGTCGAAAAATTTAACGGATAACTCACGTTCATTAAATCGAGTTTAGCTCGACATGTTTCGGACTAATTCGTAGCCCTTCATCTAGGAGCCGCGACGGCTGCTCAACATGAATAAATCTCACGGTAGTTTAATGTTCAATATTCTACCAAGTTCCATATGTGGAACATTACCTTTAGCTTGTGCTCCAAAAAAGAACCCTAATTCATTTGTAAACACTTGCTGACGTCGATTCACTGAATACGCAAGTCATTGTATAGTTATACCTTATCGGTTTAGGTAGTTAAAACAATATAAACAATCTTGACATGTCTTTTTGTTGAAATACACAGTCTAAAAATGAAAATCGTTACACTATACAATTCAATTATGAAAGTAAATGATTTTTTCATACCTAAATTGTAAAATGTAAAGATTTTGATTTTTAAAGTGTATGTTTAAATAAAAAGACACATCAAGATTGTTTATATTGTTTTAACTACCTAAACCGATAAGGTATAGTTACTATTTCCCTTCATTTAGCCGTGTCGTGTCGGTCTTCAAATACCACCTTTCTTCTGTGGATGTAGTAAGAGTACAGACTAGAAACCTGTCACTATTATACCTTTCAAATAACCTAAAAATTATGCTAAAAGTAGGTAAAAAAAACGGTGGCATAAGTTGGGTAAAGTATAGGTATGGAAGTATGAGCGTGTTTTACGTATTTTTTATTTGTATTTTGGGCCGCATTCTTCTTGGCAATTATGTTTTTTTCGAAGCACTGGTAAATTTAAAACACCAGGTAAAGGTGCTGTTATGAGCCTATTCACATAAAATTTATGCATTTATGCCAGAAATGAAGTTTAGAACTCACAAATTTGAATATTGTGAACGAGTATTCGAGTAAAAAGTACTGTAAAGTTGTAAATTCACTAGATTCTACACATTTTCGGCTATAAATCTAACAGAACAACAAATTATCTAAGGCCAAGAATGCACAGTAGAAGCCGAAGATTAAAGCCATAATTCCCGAGCTGAATAAATACCTCAGCCAGACAGACGGTAATGAGATGAGCTAATCTGGTTCAGGCTCTTTGTCTGTACAAGGACTTACAGTGAATATGGTAAATGGTGAGAATATCAGCTAAGTATACTATAAAAATCCACCCCGATTTAATGCGATTAAATATTAATTACATACTCTTATATTGAGATTTTGCGATCAAACATAGACAAATGTCGTGTTCTATTTTATTGAAGCCTGTAAGATGATGTAGGTACTATTTAATAGCTGTGTAAAGTTCTGAATATATTCACATAAAAACACAAAAGCAACAGAAACAATTATTTATGCGAATTAATTAATGTTTCCTTATGAAATAAATGTTAATTGAATAAGGGGTTGCAATATAAAAATCCCTTCTGGACGCTCCCCGGGCACTCTCTAAGCGCTCGTTCAGACACGGCGGGAACCGCGCGATTATAGAATCGCATGGAAATCGCGCGGGTCTTATTTATATGAGTTAGTTAGTAATCGTTCAGACATAACCGCGCGGTTAATGTCTGAACGATTACTAACTAACTCATATAAATAAGACCCGCGCGATTTCCATGCGATTCTATAATCGCGCGGTTCCCGCCGTGTCTGAACGAGCGCTAAAGGAAAAAATCCGGGGAAACCCGGCCAGATGTACAACCCTGGATAAAGGGCAGTTTTAGGTTTGAATGCTTGCGGCACATATGTCCAGCCCTGTTCAAACGCGCACTGCACGCCAACGCGAACAGTTTTCTTGCGAACAGTGCGGTGGCGCGCAGTGTGCGTTTGACAGCAGTTGTGGTGGCTCCTAGATAGTACGGATTAACCCGAAACGTGTCGAGCTGAACTCTAAGACCTGAGTTATCCCTATTTTTCATTATGGAGTAAACATATTTTTTTCAATTTAATTTCCAACTAAGGCACAGTCTGTTCCACATCAAAAATGGCTGCCCAATCAACCCGAAAACAATTAAAAACGCGCCGCACACGCAAACGAAACGCAACGCTGTTATTGGCCGACGTTTAATTACTGCACTGCCATAAATTCTGTATCGAAGCTAGGGTTGCCAGGATAATAAAAAAAAATCAAGCCCTCAAAAATCAAATTATTGGGACTTCATGCAATGGGTATATTTATTCAAACCATTCGTTTTCTTTTATAGAGACCTTCTTCAAAAGTAAGAAAAACGTTCCTTGGAGACGATTTCGTAGGTTTCTAAACGAGAGACAACTTAACTTTTAATTTAAGGCATATCACGTGACCAAACTAAGCAAGAAAATTACATGCAACAATCAACGATATCGTACGAGAGCCAACCCTAATTCAGCATGGATTAATTGTCTATGAAGCAAAACCACTGACCGAGAACACCGCGCGACATCTATATTCAATTTATGACATTTATAGGCTACACCACTATGAACCCACTAATCTAATATAAACATTGAGGGTAGAACCTATAGAGTACTAATGTCATCTTGGTTGTTCGGAAATTATTCCGCAAAACAATTGAAGTGATCGCTGTGCTCTTATTGGCCGGTCCAAGATCGCGCGTAACGCTAGTGCCTTTTTCTCTACGGTTAATGGCTCTGTACAGTTTCTGTGACAGTGACGGTGACGTTAAGTATGTTGAAATCAACAAACTATTTCCGGACCGGGGTTGCGAACATTGTTTCTCTATAGGTTCTATCCTCTATGAATATAAACCTACTCTACCTAAGCGCCCTAAGTGTTTACAGACGAACTGCAACTTGTGAACGGCAGAAGCTACTTCAGTCGTCGACGTATCGACGGCAGCTATCAACATGTTGCTGCGGCTGAAGCAGCCGCTGCCGTTCACAATTTGCAGTTCGTCTGTAAGGTCTATAAGAGAGTTAGAAGGCAACAAATCACATTATGGTAGTTTTTATCTTACAACGGAGTTGTAGAACATAACGTCGATTGGGACCGACAATTGTTAGTAGACATCACAATATCCTCGCACCGTGAACCTATCAAACGTGTGCAACAGTCAGCACAACCGTAGGTATAATCATTAATCACCGTACAGCAGTTACAGCGCTTACGGCTGCACAGTGGCGCCACAATGGCATCGCACGGTCCACTTAACCAGCTGTATTTAAATTTAATGCAATCAGGTATCGCAAACGACGTGGCATTATTGCACGTATAAATCACTAGCTCTGATTGAGCTGCGAATCGTTTTTACACGAAATGAGATTGGATGTCAATGGTTTTTGGGGGTGACACTTTAAAGTATCGTGATTCGGTTAAAAATTATATTGAAGCCATCTTTTGTAAACTGGAGCCATCTTGAGACTTAAAGTACAGTCACGAACCGGGATTGTTGAGCCACTTGCCACTGTTCGCAATTTAGACGTGTAATCAAATCAATGACCGATGTGACAGACTAAATGTCAGCTATTGGATTAGTAATACACGACCAAGTTACAAACATGGGTAAGTGGCTCAACAATCCCTGTTCGCGATGGTACCTTTGCGGTTTCCGGTTCGTTAGGATCTAAACTCAAATTACCCTATAACATAATACAACCTAATGTCAAAAACACATATAGTCATATAACCATTAATTTAAAACAACCTGATGTCTAAATACCAGAATCTCAAAATACCCTAAAAACTTAAAACCGAAACAAACTTGTCTCGATTAGTACTACTACCAAAATCACCTACTGTCATAAAAGCTAAAGATCATTACGAACTATTCCCATATCACACTAGTCTTGAATTACACCATTATCTTAATACAATAGTCTCAAAACACACGAGTCCCAAAACACCCGAAATTTTCTTTTTGGGTACGGACCTCTAAAAACCACACTTTACATTATTATGCTAGTGAGAAAAAAAATAGGGTGTTTTGGGACTAGCGTGTTTTGAGACCATTTATTTAGAGATTGGTGTGTTTTGGCACTAGTGTATTATGGGATTAGTTTGTTTTGAGCTTCAATTTTTATGACATTAGGTGATCACAGGAGAAGTACATGATCAAAATAAGATCGTATTGGTTTTAGGGTATTTTGGGATTCTGGTGTTGTTTTAAATTAATGGTTATAGCTCATACTAGAACATAGTTTTAATTTGGAATATGGGTGCATAATATTTAATATTACTAATCATAACCAGGGTTGCCGTCATCAGAACGATGAAGAGGACAATTATAGTCATAGGGGTACCTAGAAATATTGCGTATTTGGTGAAGCATTTGAATAGCATATAAATGTATGAACGTCGGTCCAGCATTTCAGAAATTCCTATCAACCTTTTCGACATGATACCTATTCAAGTCATCCCGCGATCTTCTTTACTGTCGGTCTACCAATATGTTTAACCGATCAGTATCATTACTATGGTGAATTTTACTTCCACAAGTGACGGCTAACGTCACTATTAAAACACATAAATCGGGTACACGATGTTAGGGAGCACGGTCACAGTGAAGGTATAGTCAGGGAAATTGGATGTTTAGCAGGTTGATATACTTCTAAAATTGGCCTGATTACTGTTTCCAGCCAGTTGCATGACATAAAAACTCAATATTGAACTTCATGATGAAGAGTCGACTCTGGGAAAGGGTTGGTGTATTGTGGGCGATGGGCTAGCAACCTGTCACCACAATATCACGTTTGACCATCATCTGTACGTCTAGTGTGTTCGTTTCGATGGTGCAGTCGTTATCGAATTCGTTTGCGAGTTGTCGCGGAATGTATGGAGACTTGTCGACCGTGGCAGTTGTGCAAACGTTCCGCTGGCGGCGCTGTCTCGCTTTCCATACAATTTTGCGATCACTCGCAAACGAATTCGATAACGACTGCACCATCGAAACGAACACACTAGACGTACTGGTTACCCTGAATTTGCTTAACGTGGCACTGGATTTTTGAATTCATGTGCTGTGCCTACCCCTCCTGGGAATACAGGCGTGAGAATATGTATGCATGTATGTATGTATGGTGAAGTTTGTCCTATAATGCGAACAAATTATGAAGGCGGTCAACCTCCTCAACATTCAATTTCCTCGACTGTACAGCCATCATAGGTAACCGGAAACATAGTAGTTAGCGTACTCGGCACGTTGTGTATACAGTATAATAGTCCAGGAGCAATAAGGCCGGGCGTGACGTCACGCGTTGCACCGGCTGCCTGCCCGGCAATATCGAGCTGCCGTCAAAATGGACGTTTCAATTGCAACAAGGCAAAACATTTTGATATTTCGCCTTGGAAACATTTCCAATTCTAGTTATACAGGTGACTTCGAAGTCGTGAACAGAAACCCCGTTTACCGACAAAGCTGCCTAAGATTAAGGCCCCTTCCTGACTTGGCGGTACAGTATCGGTGCAGTAAAGAACGCTCGGTATTTTTTTTACCGATTCGTTACCGCGCCCCTGTATTTGAATGCATGCTTCCTGATTGGCGCGGGCGGCGCGGGAGCGGGGCGGTGAGCGTGCGGCATACCGCGGCGCGGTACGGGCAGTCAGTAAACTACCTGCATACAGAGTGGTTACTGCTTAACACGTTAGCAGCATTGGTTAGCATCGCAATTAGACAACAGCTCAATTAATTAAAACAAAAAAAGAATATCAATCCCTACTTATCATCGTCTTGTCACCCTACTCGACGCAGTAAATTCGGTCAAAATAATGTTATGACGTAAATAAAGAAGGTTGGTTGTTTGTTAGGGTGACCAAAAGTTATAACAAATTATGAAATTTAGCAAAATTAAATTAGATAAAATAAAAGTCACCAGATTTACAAATTATACAAGTATTTAACCTAAGGGTTTAGAGAGCTTAGATAAAATATTTCAGTTCACGACATAAAAGTCACCCTGTACAAGTATAATTGTTGATCGACCAAACCCAAATTTTACAAAGGACGGTTACTTTAGGATGTTATTTACTAACACATCATTTTAAGCTCATGCATCCTACAATAGAATAGAACGATCCTTGCTCGCGACGGTTGCGGCTTTGAATTCTAAATGTTCGATATTCAAATCCGGACGCGCGATTGGACAAACAAGAGCCAATGGCGGCGCTGATCTCTTTTGAGTTAGAGCTAAACAAACGGAGCACCTACACAAAGAACGAAAATACCTACATTACATTAAACATGTGTACTTCTTTTGTGCATTACAGCACACATCCCGTCTTGCTAAGAACCAGTAAGCGGAGAATCCTGTTGTGTATGAAATTTTCCAAGCTAAAGACAATAATATCCGTACAAATGCACGCTTTGTGTCAAGCGACACCATAATGTGTGCATTAGCACTCTGCTGTCACGCGTCTAATTCAGAAATGTACGGCGAACGTCGGAAGTTATTGTGTTTGCTTTCAGTTCAGATGCAATTGTTTTAGATGCACCGATCTAGGTGCAATCTAACGCGTTGTTAACTTATACTCAGTCAATTCAAACGTTAAGCTAATCTAGGAAAAAGTCAAATTATGTGGATTAAACACGATACATCGTTGCGATTAATTTTATCAATCGTGTCTGTATGTATGTAACAGAAATCATTCAGGATCGCAGGATCACCATTTCTTAGACATCTATTACTAGCTTTCTATCCGTTTCACACATCTAGTACCTTAAATAACACCTTACAATACCACGATCTGGACTAGTTAATTGATTTTTAAACGGTTTTACTTAGCTTACCCCGTTTATTTTAGTCTTTAATCTTTATTCTTTCTTTGTTCTTTGGTCTTTGTTGGTTCAAATTTAGAAATTGAAATTTCACCCTCTTTCCGTCAACTGATTGATCTGAAATTCGGTATGCGCTTTTAGTTGTGGTGACAATACAATAATGTACATTCATTGTCATTGTAAATTCAAAATGGCCGCCGCTACAAAATGGCGGATGACCTAATTCTTATCTACCCCATCAATATGGGTATCAATTGAAAGGTCTTTGCAAGGAGAATACAGTGCACTATATCAAATTAAAAAAAAACTAAAAGCTCGAAAAAAAAAAGTAAAAAAAAACTTTTAAGTAAAACGGTTTTATATACATTGATTAGACTAAAATAAAACCGTTTTACTTAAGTTTTTTTTTTTAAACCTAAAAATATGCTAGAAGTCGCTGTGTAACGTTGTGTTTCGTATAACTCCGCTTACCCCATTTATAAACGGGCATGATGTATGTGTGTATGTAATGTAATTATGTATGTATTTCATGTTTTACGAGCGACGATGCTGTAGTGCTATAACACACACACATTAGCTACCGAACATTGCACCGACGCGACAGATAGTCCGCAACAAACATTTTAAGCAGACAATCCACCTCTCTGATAATAATATAGGAAGAGCAGCGACAACTCATTCTGCAAGCCATCAAACGTTAATAGCGTAACCGCTGGTAATTCATTACGGCGTAATGAGCGTTCGGGGTTAGACGCGACCGCGAGATTTAATTTCGCGTACACGATGCGAGGAAAAACGATCACGACATTACTAATTTGATGTCAAACCGGTGCAAGGCACCGTTTTTAGGGTACCGCTTCGCAGTGGAAAACTTTAGGGGATTAGCGTAATCTTTGGGACTGATTATCTTTTATAAAATCATGACACATCACGCCATGATACTTGTATTCTATATGTTACTATTCTGACATGTTTCATTCGCTTCGATCACTTGCATCCCTTTAGTCATACATGTCCGTAGTCGTAGAATTTATTTGAAGAGTTAAATTTCTTGTCGAAGGAATCATCCAATCTTCTCTTTTATTAACCAACTCCTTGACTTCCTGATATCACAAGACATCGGCAATTACCTTTATTTGGTCAATATGCGTCTGAAATGCTAAAAGATAGTTCAAACAGGTTACTGGTTATTTAGTTATACTTTTACTGTAAGAACAGTTGAGTTCTAAGCCATCTTAGAACGTTGTCTTAATAAACTTTATAAATACTGTCTTCCTTTATAACTAAGCTCAAGCAATGCTCAAGTGCCGGCCATCTTATTTGCATATATGCATGCGAAATGTACTCATAATAACATCATCAAAAATCTTAAAATGCTAATTAAGTACATTAGCCAATACTGTCGTTCCTAAAATAAAATACCACATTCCATAACGCCGTTAAGCTGGATTGTGATTATAAAGGGAATCTTTAAAAATAAACTTTTCTTTGACAGCGACTTCATCTGCTACAAATGTATCAAATTATACCGCGCGGGAAGTATGGATTTATGAAGAACTTTTACAAAGAAAATGATGAAAAAAATGATGTGTGGTGTTTGGTTTAGAATAATGTCAATTTCTTCCGTGGATGTCGTAAGAGGCGAAAAAGAAAATAGGTTAAGGCATGTTTTAGGCAAAACAGTCTAGCAGCCTCACCCAGAACCTAAAAATATGCTAGAAGTGGCCACAAACCGTGAAATACTCACGTTTTTGTCTATGGAGCGTTTCTTGTGCTCTGCCTACCCCCTGTGGGAAAGCAGACGCCATGCGGGTGTTTAGACAGACTTCATGTTGGCCTAATTTGATTTGTACACGCGTTTTGGCCGAGCTAATTCAGCAATTGGTAACAAAATCAAAAACCAACATTCAGGCGAACAAAAGCGACTAAAAATGTTTTCATAGTGGCAAAAGTAAAATAAAACATAAGATAAGATGAACAAGTGGCCTTTCACCTTTCATCTTAGAGCTAAGAGAAATACTTTTAAAGGGACTCTCACAAAATAGATTAACTCCAAAAGAGGACCTCCTTTACCTCGGTAAAGGGGAGGGGGTCGGTTTAAAAAGTAGAAACGCTGAATTAAGGCAGTGTACAATTTAGCAATATCTGGACTTAAGAGCAAACGAGATGGGTCGAGTTTTGAGGTAAAGCGGCTAATTATGTACAGTTCTAACAATGAATTAGCAACATTTACATAATTAATGCCCTTAATTAGTGATTTTACTTCCTTTCGAAAAGTTTAGGCATGTTTACAAGTGGTGGAAAAATCTGAGGTTAGGTACCTTATGCAGTGTAATGTTTTAAACTTTCGTGATTCACGTTCATATTTATCACTTATCACTATAGCGTCGGGGTAATCAAAACCATACTAAGACCCTGCTCAGACGACAGACTATCCGCGACGGACTTTTTAGTCTGTGAAAAAAGAACCTGTGCAATTATATGAAGCAACGCACACGACGCGCAAAAAGTCCGGGGCACAATGTATACAATCCACGCAGACTTTTTGAACGCCGCAGACTCGATCGGACAAAAAGTCTGTCGTCAGCGCTGCCCCTAAAAATAATAACAGGCTATCAACCTGTCACTATTAAACTACCTCTTCCATCTGTTTTAAGTTTTAGAAGTGGCTGCGAAGCGTGAAATATTCATAATCATGATTTTGACCATGTCACGTTTAGTGTGCTCTGCCTACCCCATTTGGGAACATAGGCGTGATTGTATGTATATATGTATAAAAACATAAAACAAAATTAAAGCCTGACTGACAGAGTCTCAGGCATTCTACTAACGAAAAAAAAAACTGGCCGAAAACAAAAAACAACAAATCTCGAAATCCGAAAACCAGCGACCCGTAATAATCACTTAAGTGACAGCTAGCAAACGCCTACTTAGCGAAGTCGCGACACATGCAGGGCTCACACCGCGCCCTAAGCGCAGCCCTAACTCAGCGCCGGATCGCAGATCAGGCGACCGCAATAAGGACCGGGGCCGCAAAACTGTAGGAGCTTCGAATAAATAAACCGGATTAGTAGGGACGCTGCGATGTCACACTCGGGGGTATAAATAAGCAGTATAAATTACTAACGGGTACAAATACTACCAAGTATTAAAACCTGGTAAAAGTAGGGGAGGGCGGGGTTAAACGTGCCGATTTTAAGAAAAATGTAGATATTACGTAGAGTGTGAGTGTTAGACTAATGCTCTGCAGGTTATCTGTTACTAAATTTAATGTAGTTTCTGTAACTATATTCTGTTTTAGGGTATATCTAGCACAAAATATTTTATAAGCCATTTTATACAAAAAGTCAGAGGGGCACAATTTACCCCGTCAGGGGGCGTGTTGTGCCGATGGTGAGGCAAGTTGTGCCGTGTATATTTACAGCATGTATAATCGATTAAGACGGATTTTAAATCAACAATATGCCTTTATTTTTTAAATAAAGTGTATTTATTTATCAAAGGTTAACAATGTGTAACTAACATTAGCTTAAACATGCATTTTACAGTTGTACTTTATAATGAGATCAAATCAACTAGGGCAGTTGTATTTAGTAAACAAAAAGTAAATAATTTCTTATTTATATTAATCAATCGTAATAAAGTATTATTTAAATTTATATGTAGGTAATTTTGAATTACTTTCTTGAGTAAAAGTAACCGGAAATGCTGTTTAAGCAAATATATGAGAGACATTTCTCACCAAGGATGCATTTAGAGTGCGCCCAGTCCGTGCATACACTACCTGCTCCACTGCGCTGTTGATTCCAAGCTAGCATATGAGTCACAGCAAAATAATGCAAAAATAATCTTCTTCGTCTTCATTTTCTTTTAAGAAAACCCTTCTTTCTGCGGATTTTTTCGTGCCATTTCTTCCTTTAGTCTGAAATTGTTTTCCTTTACCTTTTACCTGCCTGATGTCAACTTTTTCTCCGATTTTCTTTTCATGAGCTTGTTCTTCAGCTATCGCGTTCTATTCCCGGGTAGGTATCAGTAAGAACATCGCTCTCTCTTTCTGATCCTTAGTTTATTTCTTGTTGCCTAATGCTTTTCTGGCTAGAAAATAGGATCTTTAGATGTTCCTGGTTGAGGATCATCATAGCAGGCTGTAATGCGAGTATCTGACTCTGTGCCTCTTCAAAGGTTGTTATTGCGAGTGATAATTTGGAAAGTTTGCTATGCAAATTCTTGAAATATACTCATATTCATACTCATTTATTCATAACAAAATTATTATTATATGTCATCTTAATCCACCAAACAAAATAATATAACAACGTTACTGAATATTTACTATTCCCTAAGTATAAATTATAGTTGTGCCTCATACGGGGTTGATTGTGCCGCGGCACAATTAGCCCCCAATTTCAGGCACTTTTTACCCCGTTAGCAACATAGTCACCTTTAAATAAATTAAAAAAAAAGTATTGAATGTAGTGATTTATTACATTGATCTTACAATTCTGCAATAAATTGTGCACACTTCAACAAAAATATTCAAAACGATAGCTTAAAAATAAAAATATTAGACCAATAAGTATGAACACGAAAATATTTACTTCCTTGACATTGGAAGGGCATGTGGCTGTTAACCACTGAAACTGTGGCGCTGATGCAACTAAGATGGCTGCAGGTTGTCCGCGCTGGTAAAGGATTTCTAGACGTAAAAACAAAATCTACCTATGTCTTTTCTTCGCTGAGCAAATCCCATCGGCACTACCTACCCGCGGCACTTTGAACCCCGCCTTCCCCTACTACACATACATTACACCTGTATTCCCAAAATGGATTTAAGTTGGCAGGCATAATAGTGACAGTGGCTAAAATTTACCTTGAACTATAGGAATACAATCTCACACTTGAGCTGCAAATTGAAAAAGAAGCAAGCGTAGTCGTAAATTAGTGTTTTTCATAGTTATCATAGTATTAGTCGAAGTTACCGTCGCCGAAAGAATGAGTGAGGACCTGAGGACTATATTCTTATACATCTTTATTACATACATAAAACACAGTGTGTTAAACAGTATCACCTCATCTCGGACGGATATTTTATACTTTAACAAATAGTTTCGCATTCACACGCCAACGAATACCAAGTATTTTTACCGAGTATTTATACCCGCCAACGTACCTTCTAACTTTGCCAAAGATACATAACCGTTCCACAGACTAGTGGATCCAACACGAAACCGTGTGGTTTACGGAATTATGCCTAATGGACATTACGCTCACTGCATCAAGGGCTTACATCCTAATTTTAAACTAATCAAAATTTATCTTTGCCCGTTTACATTGAAGGTACAATTTGGTTTGCGGTGAGCTGAAGTTAGGATGTTAGAAGTTGTTGGCAAAATGACGTTTGCTACCGAGTGTCACAATCTGTGCAAATGTTAGTCTGGGTCGACTAACGTTATGACTCTTTACGGAACGTTTTACATTTGCTTCTAAAGAAATAAACTAATCTCAATATCTTAGTAGATAAAAAGTTTTTAGCTTGTCTGAAGGCTGTTCTCTTTAAACTTTTAAAGAGATCGGGATTGGATTCTGACTGTCACAAAATTGTCTTTAGAATAAGAAAATTGTAGTATTATCGAAGCGAAATAAAAAGTTTGCATTTCATGGGTCAATCAACTATTTTGTGTCCCTGGTTGCCATGGTTACGTCTCCTGACTAACCGAGTAAAATTGTGATTTTCTAGAGTATAATCCGCTATAAGTTAAGATTATTTTTACAGTTGTACGCATTTCTTTATGGCGCATCTCCTGAGCATAGAACTCTAAGCAACTCTATCACAGTTGTCCCCTGACTTACGGGACAGAATAACAACACAAAATAGTTGATTGGAGGATAACATTTTTGGAAACTGGATGGTGTTAGAGGCGGCCGAGGAAATTGTCATCAATCATCATCATACAATCACGCCTATGTTCCCAAAGGGTAGGCAGAGCTTACGAAACGTGACATAGATAAAACCATGATAATGACTATGATTAGGGAAATATGCTAGGGTATATTTTAGGCGACGGACTAACAATCTGTCACTATTAACTTAAAACCAAAAAAATATACCCATAGGAAAGTAAATGGATCATGGTTTTGCCTGAAACGTTTCGTGTGTTCTGCCTACCGTGTTTGCGAACACAGGCGTGATTTAAGTGTATGTAAGTTGGATGCCTTGGCCATCGATAAGCTAAAGCGAATAGTTATTACCTTTCATTACGTTTTAATTTCGATTACTGTAATTTACCGTCATACCATGTAATAGGCGAACCATGTAATATACTTAAAACTTACATCAACAATCTTTTCCCGCAGCATACTGACGACATACCATGAAATTACGGTATACCTAATGTAATTAATTATTCAATTATGCACTTAAGGTGTTTACGCATACTTAGTAAATTCCGAATCAATTTGACACACGAGATTTGACAAGAACTGAGCTAAGTGACGAACTTTGAGAGTTACCTCAAACGCAAGATGCCAATGAAGGCGTTATACCTAAACATGATATTTACCTTAAAAGGTTTTTACCCTAAATGAGACAGAAAAAGGCTAAGAGGCAGATTGTATGAATTTAAATTGCCTGTTCTGAGGTAGCACAGTATAGAACGTCGGCCTACAAGATGGACAGACGAGCTTACAAAGGTCGCCGGAAGACGTTGGATGCAGGTCGCTTCCAACCGGTACAGTCGACCAAGAAATTGGTCTACCCTCTCAAGATCGATATTCATTTGAACCTCATGAAACAACAAGGTCGATTATCCCCTCGCCATAATATTATGACAGTGACAATGTCAACCTTGTGATAATGTTGATCTCACAGAAACTTTTGTCAAAAGTGGTAGACCACTTTCTTGGTCGACCGTACATGTGGGAGTCCAAAGGCCTATGTTCAGCAGTGATCTTCCTATAGCTGAGATAATGATGATGATGTAAGGGAATTTGCTTGAAAACCAAGATGACCGAGAAGACTGCTTGCCCTAAAGGAGTGATGCCGGTGAAGAATGAACTCTTTCCATTAAAACCTCAAGGGAATCTGATAAGAAAACGTTGCTTTCATACCAAGCCACAACTAGTACAGTAAACAAGGCGCGATGTTATCAAAACAGAACAATTACGCCGCGAACTTTAGTAAAACAACACAATGGGACGGGAATGAACAAAAACACGAGCAGACTGTGATTGGAACGATTAGTTGTACTAATTGGGATCCAGAAACAAAGAGATATAACAGTTTCTAATAATAGTAAATGTGATGGCGAAAATGTGGGTAGTTGTGAACCGGTATCAGTCGCGTCAAGCAGTCACGCGATAATAATTTTAAACAAAAAAAAACAGACTTCAAATTAGCAATATTTTGAAAAGATTCTGTTTACTGAATGTAAAATCTTGACTTCATCAACAAATTACCGAAAACGCCGTACATCTCCATATAAAATTTGAAGAGTTCCCTCGATTTCTCCAAGATTCCATCATCAGATCCTGGTGTCGTGCCAATGGGACCAATTTCGAGTTATACCCTATCGATTAAAAAAAAAATTTTGAAAATCGGTCCACGGGTCTCCGAGCTATCGAGTAACATACACACAAAAAAAAAATAATAATAATAAAATAAAAAAAAAAAAAAATAAAAAAAAAAAATTAGGTCGAATTGAGAACCTCCTCTTTTTGAAGTCGGTTAAAAAGAGCGGAGCGTGCAGCCCCTATTGCCTTTGCTCTCGATGATTGGTCACAAATTAGCCTTAAACATGGCGAGCTAAATTCGATACAAAGACACGAGTGTTATTTTTAACCGACTTCAAAAAGGAGGAGGTTCTCAATTCGACCTAATTTTTTTTTTTTGTTTCATTAAGAGTGAGTCTTACGGTACTTTTATGTTTGAAGTAATAACTTGTGGAAGTAAAATTTTCCATACCAATCGTTTAAGGTAAAGGTAAAGGAAGGTCCGAACAGTCAAAGACGCGCCGAGGCGTTCGGGGGAAATTGCGGAATCGATCCGCAGACGTATCGACAATACGCGTCCGCTATGATGAATTGGACGCCGTACCGTTGCTAGGCGTTCCGCTGGCGCGAGCGAACGAACGGGCCGACGTTCGCTGGCGAACATTAATAAGATCACACACTTGGAGATGTCGCTTAAGGAAGGACGACCTCTTTTGATTCTAATTTGGTCCTTTATAACGAATACCTATTTAGCAAGATACTGTTTAAGGCGACAGGCTATCAACCCGTCACTATTATCCCCTCGTTGTCTACGTAATGTTTCGTATGTTCTGCCGACTCCATTTAGGAATACGGAAGTAACATTTAACTAAGTTACGCGCGAGAATTTTCTTACTATTTGACACTACGATTGGAAGGAGCAACGGCTATGAAAGCAACGCTGTCACGCGAGACGCCTAAGGCCCTGTCCAGAAGTCCAGTCAGCGTCTGATACATGGTTATGTAGCAACCTCGTTGGCACTATTTATTACTGGCCACCTAGAC
>BHDV01021621.1:10539-27743 GCA_005406045.1 Adoxophyes honmai
GTGTATTTTTTGACGCTTGATTTTTTAAAGCAATAAAAAAATTTGCGCATAAGTGGAGTTACGTACTTCTTCCACTGACGGTGCGCTGATGTCGTTGTCACTGTACATATAAACTTCTAGATTGCGATGGCGTTTGGCTGTCTCAATATCAATAAGTAGCCGAGAGCTAATTCTTTATTGCTACCCTCGACAGCATGTTGGGTCGCTACTGCTACTATACACTATTATTTAACTTCACTTTTGTAAGATTTGAACCACTTCCAATAGACCGATTGAGCTGAAACTTGGTATACCTACGTAACTTGGATGTCAATACAATATTCCGGTAG
Organism: Adoxophyes honmai; assembly: GCA_005406045.1. Lineage (NCBI taxonomy): Eukaryota > Metazoa > Arthropoda > Insecta > Lepidoptera > Tortricidae > Adoxophyes > Adoxophyes honmai. Next base: position 10,869 of record BHDV01021621.1, read on the forward strand.
TGGACTTCTGGTGGCCCAGCCGGGACTGTCTCCGATGGAGGGAACTCTTCAACGGTTGGTCTGATTGGCTTGAAATCTGGTGCACATAATCTAGGATGGCTCACAATGAAAGCTTGTATCGAAAATGAAATTTTTGTTAGTTAGATTATTAACTGTGAATACATACGCTACATAGACATAACCATGACTACTTCACGTGGCATAGTATAATAGTGACAGGTTGCTAGCTTATCGCCTAAAATATACCTGAACCTATTTCCTAAGCCGCCTCTTATGAGATCTACAGAAGAAATGGAGAGGTGTTATTTTAAATCCAACTCCACACAGAACAACCCAAACTTGGTAATGTAGATCTAAAAATAGTGTTTAAATTCTTTCCAATCCGATGCGACATGGCTCTTTGTCGTTAAGTACAAACAGCCCTTAATCTTTAAAGTCAATTTCCACTTAACTCCTAATCACTAATTATCTTAACAACACGCCTACGTAAAACACGAACGCCTACCAAACGTCTATCATGTCGGAAAATGGCTAAATGCGTACGAAAACACTTAACTTGGCAAAATGTTCGCGAAATCTAAACCGAGTTAACTTTCAGTCTGCGCCACACGAGGGATAATGAGGCTGTGTATGACGGCTAGTGATGTGCGCTGTACGAATCCGCGAATCCGCAACGAATAGGCCGGAAGAATATTCGTTTTTAGGTTAGGTTTTGTCGTGGTGATGCCTAGAGATTGCTTCGCAAAATATGTTTTTGTTTATATAACTAAGAGCTAATTTTTCAATCACCAGATAAAACATATCTGTCCGATAAATGTTGGCTGTCACTTTTCTTTTATATGACGCGAAAAAAGGATAGCAACAATTTTAACTGGCAGATAAATTTATCTGGTGATTGAAAAATGGGCCCTAATAATAACTAATAATATTTTTAAATCGAGTAATCGAGATGAAGGGCTACGAATTAGCCTAAAACATGTCGAGCTAAACTCGATTTAAAAAACGTTCAACAAGATTGGGTTTAAACATAAAATTACCGTGAGTCTCATTCATAGTGATGTAACGGATATACTCACTTTTTTTTACTGTGGTTGTTATTTATTTGAGACCATAGTAAATAATAGCTACATTACCGAGGTGATACTTTTGTCTGCGCTTATTTTTGCTTTTTGGAGCAAGAAAGGGAAGTTTTCGAAAAGGGTCATTTGAAAATTACCCGAAACCGACGAGCATGTATGAAGAGATTAATGGACCTAGATGAAGCTATTTCAAGATCGTAGTAAATGGAATAAAGTTGTCTCTGCCTACCTCTGTGGGAAAAAGGCGTGTCGGTAGTAGATATGTTTCTAGGTATGTCTATTAAATCAAAGATTTTTTAAACGATTTATTATTTCTGTTACAAAATGTTCAATATATATTATAGTATCTTTATTTACTGAACGGTGAACTTCACCGAAATAAGATTTATTCGTATTCGTTTTTGCGGATAATAACGAATATTCGTTAAACGAGACTGGTACATCATTAGTGTATAAAATGAGATGTATCTAATTGGAGTCTCTTTGGTTTTAACACACAAGGCAAAGTATTTTAAATGATGTGATAATGTTATTCAGTAAAGTGGAATACGAGATTCTACTTTGAATTATTTTCTTATTCGGACTCTGTTATACAAGGTGCAAAATGGTTGCGGATATTTTAAGGGTCTTTTGCATTGATGAATTACCATTAACTACTTTTTAGTAGTGTAAATTATAATATAAATAACGCATAATGATTTAAGGTCTAATGCATGACAAATATAATTTTGTGTAGAACCATAAAAACATTTAAAAGAAAACAAACTCAGACAGTGCCCATTTTTATCGCAGCCTTTACTAAAATTTTAAAAAATAAGCACTTTATAAGAAGAAAATGATTTTAATTTGTATAGTATCCTTGTCGTCATCCAGTAGTGCTATTGTCTAACGCACCAAAAATCTAAATCGTGTTTAATTTGTCAGTTTCAGTGTGTTTCAATTTCAAAGCGATTTTTGATTTCAACTGTCAAATTAAAAACGATATAGATTTTTGGTGCGTTAGACCAGAGGTTCCCAAACTTTTTTTACTCGTAGACCCCTTCCAAACTTTTATTGGGTTCGGTGGACCCCCTGCTGCTACATTTGTATTTATCAAATTCCTAAGTATGCCAATTTTACCCAGCACCAGTGTGGACCCCCGTTGAATCTCCCGTGGACCCCTGGGGGTCCACCTGGACCACTTTAGGAATCACTGCGTTAGACAATAGCGCTGCTGGTTCCGATATGAATTCCTGGCATAGTCTATAAAATTAGAACAAAAAATTAATAAAAACGAAACATTCAAAAAGAGAATCTTCTTTCAAATTTGATCTGAAGATAACAAAAGACTGCAGATTGGAAGATTAAAAAGCGGAATAATAATAAGTAAATATCAGATTCCTTTGTCTTATAGCAATGTTTACTTTTAATGAAACCAGAACATAAGCTTGTACGCCAGACAAATTCGCATCTAAACATTCAAAGGGTTTAAAAACGGTAATAACGGTTACACTGTTCTTAATAAGAGTTTTGTATGAAGCTATCTCTGTGAACTCTGAAAATAAACGAGAAAAACTTTTTAATTAGTTCACGAAACTAATTATATAAGGATTAACTTCTTTCTTGGTCCCGTAGGAGTTGTTTTTAAGGCGAATCTGCGATATTAAAAAGCGAATAAAATGACGGGGTATGATCCCTTGTGGTTTTGGTGCTAGAATAACGCCTCTCCATTTCTTCCGTAGATGTCGAAAGAGGCGACTAAGTAAATAAACATACCTTATATTTTAGGCGACAGGCTAGCAACCTGTCACTATAATACCTGTCAATTTAAAACCATGCCCAAACCAACGCAACTTACCTTTCTCTATCACATATACCACATACACTCACGCCTATGTTCCCAGGGGTAGGCAGAGGACACGAAACGTGACATAGACAAAACCATGATTATGACTATTTCACACGTCGCAGCCACTTCTTGCTTAATTTTAAGTTTGAAAACAGATGGGTGAGGTAGTATAATAGTGACAGGTTGCTAGCCTGTTGCCTAAAACATACCTAAACTTATCTTATTTCTCTATCCTTGTTAACCGACTTCAAAAAAAGGAGGAGGTTCTCAATTCGACCTAATTTTTTTTTTGCGTGTATGTTACTCGATATCTCGGAGACCCGTGGACCGATTTTCAAATATATTTTTTTAATCGAAAGGGTATAACTCGAAATTGGTCCCATTGGCACGAAACCAGGATCTGATGATGGAGTCTTGGAGTAATCGAGGGAACTCTTCAAATTTTATATGGAGGTGTACGGCGTTTTCGGTAATTTGTTGATGAAGTCAAGATTTTACATTCCGTAAACAGAATACTTTTAAAATATTGCTAATTTGAAGTCGGTTTTTTTTTGTTCAAAATTATTACAATTTCCTCTTTCAGACCACACTCTCTAATCACTCTATACCCTGTCAGTAAGTTTAATGCTACTTATGCTTCTGAATCTTCTATTTATGTAAAAGTAGCAAAATATTTTACTAACAAAGTTTGTAACTTTCATAATGAACTAAAGTGCGATGTTTAATCTTCGAATAGTTTTATGTTTAGAAAAAGACTCACTTTCTCTTAAAAGCAGTACACTGAAATTTCATCTCATGAGACTCACTCTTAGTAATGAAACGGGTATACTTGCGTCTTTATATCGAGATTAGCTCGACTTGTTTCAGGCCAACTCTTCATCCATTATGGCAGCAGCATTTTAAGACTCGAGTTTCGGTTTTTTTCATCATGGGCTACCTCTACTGAAATTTCCTATCGTTTTCTTACGTATTTTCTGTAACTATACAAACTCTTAGTTCCAAATTCATTCAAAACCGGGGCTAAATGCATTTACTTACTTAGGCTCAATTCACACCAGAAGAGCAGCGCAGCGCGGCGTAGCGCAGCGACCCGCTCCGTGGAGAATGCGCGAGGATTCCTGCGACTGCTCGAGAAGCCGCTGGAATGCGTAGGAAGTCGCTGGAATTTACATAATTATTGACATATTGACATATGTATTGACAGCGGTCGTCGTGACTACTCGAGCATCTTCGGGCGTTCCCGCGACAGCTCGCGCAGTCGCACGGCTTTGTTTATGGAATGTGCTGGAATTCCCGCGGATCCGCGGGCATCCGATAATAAGTCTTATTGTAATGAAAATAAAGTTGAAATTCTCATGACACTGAAACTGCGCTCCGCTACGCCGCGCTGCGCTGCTCTTCTGGTGAGAAGAGCGGCGAAAGGCGGCGGATGCCCGCGGATCCGCGGGAATTCCAGCGCATTCCATAAACAAAGCCGTGCGACTGCGCGAACTGTCGCGGGAATGTCCGAGGATGCTCGAGTAGTCGCGACGGCCGCTGCCAATATGTCAATATGTCAATATGTAAATTCCAGCGACTTCCTACGCATTCCAGCGGCTTCTCGAGCAGTCGCAGGAATCCTCGCGCATTCTCCACGGAGCGGGTCGCTGCGCTTCACCGCCTTTCGCCGCTCTTCTGGTGTGAATTGAGCCTTATTGTAAGCACGACACCACAAAAGGGCCACATTTTTTACATTCACATACATACATCGCGCCTGTATTCCCAAAAGGGGTAGACAGAGCATAGGAATCGCTACTCATACACAACCAAGACTATTTCGCGTGTCATGGCCACTACTTGCATATTTTTTTAGGTTTTTAATTGGCAGATGTGCTAGTAACATGCTTGTCCACCTAAAATATCCCGTAACTTATTTCTTTAGTAACTTCTCACGACATCCACGGAATAAATGGAGCGGTTATTCTAAACCTGGTCGATAGTTTTTTTTTTTAAATGTTTTTCTGCCAAGTTTCTTGCGGCGCATTCTTCTTGGCAATGATGGTCTTTCCGAAGCGCTGGTAGACTCGAAAATGACGTGTAAAAGTGCTCTTAGGAGCTTATTTTTATAAATAGAGTTTTTGAATTTTGAATAAAAGTAGTTGCTAGCCGCGTTGTTGCATCCAGTTCGGTTGTATCCTGCCTGACCCAACGCCCCAGGTTGTTGTGAAGAATCCCAATTTAATCAAAACAGTGTGGGGTGGCCGCGAGCTGCGGGTCGTTTTTATAATTAAGCCCTCACCGTTCCATTTTGGTGGCAACTTTTTTAATAAGCAGGTAAACCTCTTTTTTAACCAACTCAAAGGGGTGTTACTTGTTTGACGACAATTTCTCTTTAGCTCTCAAGCTTTTTGCTCTGCCTACCCCATTTGGGAATATAGACGTGATGATTGTGTGCACTCGACCCTCCATAGAACCTATTTACTTACTTTTGTTACATATACATACACACATAGCACGCTTGTATTTCCAAATTTATTTGGCAGAGTATACGAAACGCTACATAGATTGTTTCACGTTTCGTGGCCATTTCTAGCATTTTTTTTAGGTTTTGAGTTGGCAGGCATAAGTGTCAGGTTGCCAGCCTGTCACCTAAAACATATCTAAAACTATTTCCTTAGTCGCCTCTTACGACATCGACGGAAGAATCGGAGAGGTGTTATTCTAAGCCCAACACCACACGGTTGTTTTGAAGTATCCCAATTTTAATGTTAAATATCCCAATTTAATCAAAACAGTGTGCAACTTTTTTAATAAACCTCTTTTTAAAATGCTAAGGCAAAGGGGTGTTAGTAGTTAGTAGTTTTGGTGTTGAGTAAAATGGGTTAGCAAAAATCGGGTAACGTGAGGTTTTCTTTTTTTTATCGTTTTTTAGGAGTAAACTAACTTGTATTGTACCATTTTAGAACTTGCACCTACCAAGAGACTCTAGTACATTTTTTTGACATACCAAAACAAATATTGGTTTTAATAATTATTGTATGTATGAGTTGCTACTTCCTTAGTAAAGACACTAAGTATAGACTTAAGTAAGTTCCTGTTTCATTTTGCCATACATACTATGCTTCTTGTTACTGGTAGGCTGGTACTTACCTGAAAAGAAAAAAAAAACTTTTGTTATTAAATATTTCTAAATAATAAGCTATGAATTTCTCGTCAAACAGAAAAAAAGCTAAAACTTCTTATTAAAAAACTATCCAAAATGAAGTACTCAGTTAAAGATTTAAATAAAAAATTAAACACAAAATCCCAATATTAAGTATGTTAGTTAATTTATGTAAACTAAGTACGTAAGTTTTCTTTAAAGAAATAGCAACTTTATATACTTTGTATTAAGTAAAGTAAATGATAATCAAAAGTAATTAACTAAGAATGTTAGTTGAACAGAACTCTTATCCGCGTAAAAGTGGTTACCTTTTAATTTGGCAAAGTTAACTCATTGTGTGAAAAGTTAGCAAACAAAATAAACGGAGAGCTTCACACTTCATCCACCGGCCCTAATGTAGGTAGATGAGTTCATTAAAACACCTAAAGTAGTGTTCATGAACCTTTTTAAAGGCTGGTACCTATTTAGAAGTAATTTATATCTAAAGTTAGGGAGGATTCGTGGTTACGTGACTTGTTGAATTTTGTGATACTTTTTAACCTTTTGACCGCCAAAGACGCCATATCACGTCATCGCAAGTCAGTGCCCGTGACGCCACGACGTTAAATGGTGCGTCGAAGTTATTGCGAAAGAACTGAAATATAAAACGCTGCAACATTTTTTTTAAGTTTACTTTATTTATAGGTAGTGTAAGTTATTTCATACCTAATTTAAATAAAATAATACAGCACCATTCGAATAAAAACAAGCATTATCTAAGAGCAGACTCACGTCTTTGGCGTTAGGAGCACAGCGTTTCACTTCGCGCCTTGGCGTTCAAAAGGTTAAAGCTACCTTTTTTAGGGGCAGCTCAGACGACAGACTTTCTGTGCGATCGAGTCTGCGGCTCACAAAAAGTCTGCGTGGATTATATGCATTGTGCGCCGGACTTTTTACACGTCGTGTGCGTTACTGCATATAATTCCATAGTTTACATTTTCACGGACTAAAAAGTCCGTCGCGGATAGTATGTCGTCTGCGCAGGGCCTTAGAGTTGGTAAAATTTGAGACTGGAAAATGGTGGAATAGCAAGTAAGAGGCGACTGAAGAAATAGGTTAAAGTTCGATTTAGTTGGCTTGGCGAATAAAGACGACTACTTTACACCTTTGCGGTCACCGCATGCAGCATTCGGGGAACGACTAAGTGTAATTGCTGCTTTAGGCGACAGTCTAGTAACCTGTCACTATTTTTCATTATCTAACCAAAAATCGTGCTAAAACTTGCTATGTAACTTGTCTTATATGTAGCTTTGCTTCTGGTTCTTGTGCTTTTACTTCATTAAGCTCCTAATGGACTAACAGCAGAAGCGGGGTTGCGCGGTGCGGTGGCGTCATGATATCGGTTGTAATATTCGAAAACAAACCAAAGAGCACGCATAACGCAACCGTTGTATAATATGTGTTTTGTTCGTACCATCACGCCACTGCACCGCCCCGCTCCGCTTCCACTATAAGTGCGTTTGGAATAAAGCTTGAAAAATACAGGCTTCATGTTTAAATATGTATGTATGTATGATTTTCCAATAAAACGAACAAAGGGCGCAAGGAACAAACGTTCATTAAACACATTCTATGCACGCGACTCAACACCTCAACCCCAAACATGCGATTTTGTTCCAACCCCCAAAAATACAGGGTGCAATTTTGCATGCCGGTATTTGATTAAAAAGTTATGATGTCTAGACAGCGTAATGGTTGTCCAAAGTTCGGACAAAATGGCCGCCAAAAGTTCTTTCGATAAAGCGTTATACTTTTCTAATAACAACGGAATAGTTGTTTATGAGGCAAGAGAAGAAATAATGTAATTCTCGAGGAGTGGGGCTGACCTTGAAAGATGGGCTAAGCGAGTGTTTCACACCAGTATGAGTGAAGGATCTTCAACTAGGTTAAGTGACAGATAGGTAAGTATTCTACGTAATATAAATATGTCACATTTAAGATTCCATGAAAAATGCTCTATCACGAGACGGTTTGACCTCTAGACTGGTGATTTGTTTGGAATTTATGTGCGAAATCAAATTTTACATTTAACACGAGTGATTTGATGAAGGTATACTTTGTGAGGAGACCTGTACCTACGAAGTACCTAATTCAATGCTTTGCATGAAGATCTCAATCCACACTGAACTGGCGTCGGAACTATAACTCAAACCCACTTATACTCGTACTGAGAGGAACGTATTGGGACGTATTTAGGTTGGCTTGTTATATCAAAAAACAGGTTCCTGAACACTGATTGAATTATTATTGTAACTCATATACAGTCTGTGGCGTCAAGAATCGCCATCGGCAGGAGTGTTCAAATTGATTCATTGGTACTGGCTGGCTACCGATGGATCGCGCCGGTCGTGTTTAAATTTGGACACTCCCAGAAGGCTGTCAAGGGAGACAGTTCTGATCTTAAGGTGGCTGAAGAATCGTGGAGGAATCTTGCTGAAGTCTTATATCTAATTTCCAAATCAAAAATCATATGTAAATACTTTCATTCGTGTTCATTTAATTACATATATACATATAATCGTGGTGTGCTGGATACCTGGAGTTTTATTTGATTAAGCCTCAGGAGGCACATCTACAGTCATTTGCAGAAACGAACAGCGTTATTGTGGCAGGTTGCTAGCCTGTCACCTAAAGCATACTTAAACCTATTTCCTTAGTCGCCTCTTACGATATCCATGGAAAAAGAGAGATGTTATTCTAGCCCGACACCACATAGAAAATTTCTATTAGAAACTTAAAATCTCTATAGCTATGTCCACACCAGTGCGCTTTCACGTTCACCTTGCATCATCCTCTGACGCATGCCCGAGCAACCACAGCGCATGCGCTGAAACTAGACCCGTCCTCAATGAAAGCTAAGTCCACACCAGTGCGCTTTCACGTTCACCTTGCGTCTTCCTCTGACGCATGCCCGTGGAACCACAGCGCATGCGCTGAAGCTAGATCCGTCCTCAATGGAAACATGCGCTGTGGTTGGTGGTTGCACGGCCATGCGTCAGAGGAAGACGCAAGGTGAACGCGAAAGAGCACTGGTGTGGACATAGCTTAAAGCATCTTCATTAAATTGGACGTCAACGAGTCAATTAATAATTATATAATAATTTTGGTATACAACGTGTCGGAGTTCAAAGCATAGACAATTAATAATAACATTTTGATACCCGACGCCTCGACCCGTCAAGTTTCAACTTCGCTTGATGAATAATTATTCAGTGTCAATTTTTGGATAATTAATTCAATATAATTTTGTGAATAATTTTGCAAATTTATTAACAGGCTCGAAGTAGGGCAGGTTTTTGTTTGATGCTTTAAAGAGAGTGTTTTACTTAATTCTGTTTATGAAAGTCTTTTAACTTTTTATGTTTTTAGATATAGTAATCTGGAAAAGCACCACAAATAAATAGATTATTCGAAATTGCACAATTCTCCGCAGCTGGCTTTGAAAATTGTGCAGAATCACTAATAGGAACAATCATAAGTGTCGAATGATAATATAAATGCTTTTACAATTGTCACAACTTGAAATTTATGCACATTGACTACCATGCTTGAGACTTCTATTTGTTATGAATTTGATTTGTTTTTTTTTGTTTGTGTGTTTGTTCCGCTTTCACGCCGTAACAACATTCATTCAACTGTGCCGTAACTACTGAACCGATTGCTTTGAAATTTTGCAGACGTAAAGATTGAAGTCCGGATTAAATAATTGGGTTTTTATCCCGGAAAAAATTGATGTTCCCGAGGGAATGTTCGCTTTATACCGCAATGTAACTGAATTCCACGCGGGCGAAGCCGCGGGCGGAAAGCTAGTTTGTTATAATTTATAGTCGTATGTAATTCACACCCAGTGTAACTAAATTCCATCGATTGGTGATCGATAAATCAAAAGAGTATTAACGTGCAGTCAAGATAGAACCTTCGGTAATTATGTCCTTACTGCCTCAAATTGCCTGCCATTCGTTCTGCTGAACGAAAATCACACCATTCACAGTGTTTGCAGTAAAACAGTAACACAAGGCTCTGATTATACTAATAATATTACCACTGAAGAGCTTTTTGTTACTGTTGCAAGTCCCTGGATCCTTAGGCCCATAGCAGACGGCGTATTTAAAACGCGCAGTCGACGCGCAGATGACGCGCGTATAGGGCCATAGCACACGGCGTATTTAAAACGCGCAGTGGACGCGCCGAAGACGCGCGTTCTTAATACGCGCGTCGTGCGCGCGTATAAAATACGCCGTGTGCTATGGCCCTTATGTTTTCCTATTTTTAGCAACGAAGTAAAAAATAAATGGTCTAAGTTCGTAATGTCCTTTACCGATAAATGGCGATGTATCACCACCAACTAGTATGGTAACAATAATGTGCTAAGGCAGATCAGTAAGACATTTTTGTTGCTTTCGTTTTGCAAAGCGACTTATTCAAATCTAAATTAGGTACATGTGTGGTATCGGTTAGAAAACCACTTCTCCATTTTCGCCCTGGATGTTGTAAGAGGCGACTAAGGAAATACATAGATTTAGGTATGCACCGTATGCATTAGGCGACAGGCTAGCAACCTGTCACTATTAAACTACCTCTTCCACCAGTATTTCAAACCTAAAATCACGCTATTCGGCTGCGCAGCGTGAAACAGTCATAATCATGGTTTTGTCTAGGTTATGTTCCGTGTACTTCTGCCCCATTTGGGCACATAAGCATGATTGTACGTATGTGTAGCGACCTAGCGCCACTAAGGCTCAATTCACACCAGAAGAGCGGCGCAGCGCGGCGTTGCGGAGTGACCCGCTCCGTGGATAATGCGCGAGGATTCCTGCGACTGTTCGAGAAGCCGCTGGAATGCGTAGGAAGTCGCTGGAATTTACATATTGACATATTGACAGCGGCCGTCGCGACTACTCGAGCATCCTCGGGTATTCCCGCGACAGCTCGCGCAGTCGCACGGCTTTGTTTATGGAATGCGCTGGAATTCCCACGGATCCGCGGGCATCCGCGCGCATCGTTAGAGTTTCTCATGCGATAATAAGTCTTATTGTAATGAAAATAAAGTTGAAATTCTCATGACACTGAAACTGCGCTTCGCTACGCCGCGCTGCGCCGCTCTTCTGGTGTGAATTAAGCCTAATCATCGACTAGTAGAACTTCAACTGTCAAAGTATATCCTACATCCCGCTAGCGGAATTTTGACATTCAGTTGCATAAATACAATTTCCGACTCCCTCTGGCTTCGGTTCCCAGGCATAACATCTGCTTGGAGACAGATCTCTTTATTAGTTTTTCCCTACATTAAATTTGTGAAGCCGACATGCCATGAATACGCAACCTTCTGATCTGATATGTATTGATAATGATGGGGATGCGACTTTGTTCGTTGCAGTACTGTTTTAAAACGGTCTTCTGTTCGCCGGAGACTCGCTAACGAGAACCGGATTGCCGCTAAACGGTTTACGCCGGAGACGGATCCGGTCCGAAATTTGTAATCTGGATTTACAACAAATTTTTGAACGCGCCAAATTGCAGGTTAAACGCTTTTGGCTGTTATTAACACACACTAGTTTTTCTTTGTCTCTGGATTTTGTACGTAACAATAGCTAGATTACAGATACTAAGCATATAAGTAACACTATGCCGTGATAGCCCAGCGGTTCGAACTGTGGCCTCTCAAGCAGAGGGTCGTGGGTTCAAACCCCGGGCTCACACCTCTGGATTTTTCGGAATTTATGTGCGATATCAAATTTGATATTTATCACGAGCTATTCGGTGAAGGAAAACATCGTGAGGAAACCTACACACAGCGACGAAGTAATTCAACGTTGTGTGTGAAGTTCCCAATCCGCACTGGGCCCGCGTGGGAACTATCGCCCAAGCCCTCTCATACTGAGAGGAGGCCTGTGCCCTGCAGTGGGACGTATATAGGCTGATGATGATGATGATGATGAAGTAACACTATGAAGGACTGACACTCGTAGAACAACTTTAGCACAATATACATACATACACACGCCTGTATTTCAAATCTAGACAAAACGATGACTATTTCACATGTATCATGGCCATTCACTATTGGCCATTTTTAGCACATTTTTTTTAGGTTCTGAGTTGCAGGTAATGGTGACAGGTTGCCGGCCTGTCGCCTAAAATATACCTTAACCTATACTTATTTCCTTAATAGCCTCTTTCGTCATCCACGGAAGAAATGGAGAGGTGTTATTCTATCCCGACACTACACGGGTAATTTGTTAGACAAAAAAAATCACAAACAATCTGTGAAACTTTTGAACAATGTTAAGAAAATTCCTGAAGCATTGATCTCCCATAAAACATTCAAGTATAAGTACTTTAAATACCATCGGAGTTCCTTTAACCCCACCGTTCCCCGTTCGCTGGCTTTGACGCAATAAATTATCTATTAACAATTTCTGAATTAATTCGAGTTCTCACAAAGCCCTTTGAAGTAATTTTAGGTATTACAACTAGAGTTGCCACGAACAGTGATTTGGCCGAATACCGAATATTCGGCAACGCTGTTGGCCGAAGCGCCGAATATTCGGCACAAAGTTACATGCTTACCGAGCTCGTAAAGGATAATACAACAGGTCACGACATAATTGTCTGCCTCGTGCGCGGGCGGAGGGCGTGCGGCCATTTGACTTTTTGTTTCAATTGCGAGTAAATCACATCACGGCACGCTGGTATCATTTACTATGAAAAGCGTAATCGTTTGCAAAATCAAATACTGAAAAGCTTGTTTTTATCCATCACAACTTACCATTGATAAATTTCAGTTATTAAAGTATTGTAATTTGGTAGTAAATACAAAATCTTATGTAAAGTGATGTCATTTTTGTCTATGATTTGGTATTCGGTATTCGGCCGAACACCGAATATCAAGAAAAGTGGCCGAATAGGCCGAATATTTGTGGCATCTCTAATTACAACCCCAACAAAGGCTTTTATTATGCGTCCAAAAATTAAGACCCCACCTGAGTTCGGTTTACAACTCAATCTTAACAAAAATCGACCGAGGTTTGCCAAGTTGAGTTAATAAATAAAAAAAATGTAACCCAGTCCCACGACAGGCCACAGGCCTCCTCTCAACATGAGAGAGCTTGGGCTAGAAGCCGTAGCCCAGCGGATTGACCTGTGGCCGCCTGTCGTGGGTTCGAACCACGGGCTCGCACCTCTGAATTTGTCGGAATTTATGTGCGAAATCTAATTTGATATTTACCACGAACTATTCGGTGAAGGAAAACATCGTGAGGAAACCTGCGCACAGCGACGAAGCAATTTAATATTGTGTGTGAAGTTTCCAATCCGCATTGGGCCCTGGCATGTTCTTTACACTTTTGACTTCGCAGAATGAACATCTCAGCGTAACTAACAGATTTCTTGTCCGATTTTTCACACTAAATGAAACCTGAACAAAAGTAATTGTTGCCAAGACTTTATATTTCAAGTGAGCCCTTTTAAACGGGTATTCCTGAATCTCGAGAATAAATCAGACTTTATTCGCGGGGATGAATTATGTCCGGATTAGGCAAAGAGCTGTTAGATAAGGTTAGGGATGATAAGGGAAGAGGAAGGGCGCGAAAAAGTGCTTCAGTTGTAAGAAATTTTAATTATAGAATATTATTATACTATGTTAATTATATACACACATACGTACAATCACGCCTGTGTTCCAAAACGGGGTAGGCAGAGCACACGAACAGTGACATAAACATAACCAAGATTTTTCCACGCCTCTTCTAGCATAATTTTACGTTCAAAATAGATGAAAGAGCTAAAACCATGATTATGACTATATCACGCTTTGAAGCCATTTCTAGCATAATTTTGGATTTGAAAACAGATGGAAGAGGGAGGGGAGGTAACATAATAGCGACAGGCTAGTCTGACGACTGAAGTGACGACTTTAGCTCAAGTCTGAGGGACTAAAACAAAAATTTGACCCTAAAATTATTTAATTAATAGTTTTGTATGTCATTGCACTGATGCGTATGTTAATTAAACACATAATCGCATATCAATACATTGCTAGTCGCTAAGACTTGAGCAAAAGTCGTTACTTTTAGCGACAAAATCGCTAAATAGTCAACACAAACATAAAATCTCGGGTCAGTGAGTTTAGTAACTGGTTGGTGATTTGTCGCATCGCGTGCGAACTTCAGTGTGAATGTATGGACCGATATGCTCATGCAACTCTTTACTGATGTCAGTTTGTAACTAGTTCTTTTTGAGTAGCTCTATATACGTTAAAGTTTGAATACAGACGTGTTTATGTCACTGTTTATATGAAGTAAATTAAGTAAAAGATTTAGCCGTCACGTTACTTTGTGGCATTAATTATTCTAACTTATCACATTATTATTACCACATTAAGGACACTGAAGGACAGAAAATGTTACGAGCAATGTCTGGTAAATTCGTTTCACGCTACAGCAGAGAGCTTTTTGGGGCAAAATTAAGTTACTCCCCCGTTTTATCTTAATGACGCGTTGGTATTTCAAAGACTTCATACTTTGAACATTCAACTACAGTGAGACTCACTCGTAATGCCGGATAACTAACGTTTTGAATTGGGTTTAGATCGACATGATTCGGGCTAGTCCGTATGCGTCGAGCGATGGCTGCAGGCTCTTAAAAGGGTTACGGATTAGCCCGAAATATTATGTCGAGCTAAACTTGATTTAAGACGTAAGCTATCCGCATATTTTCATTACTTCATATTTTCATTCGTGAAAGAAGAAGTAATATATTATTAAATAAATGTTTTATTAATTTTAATATACTACTAGGCTAATTATATGCTGGAAGTGGCCACAAAATGTGAAATAGTCATCGTTTTGTCTATGTAGCGTTTTGTATGCTGTGCCTACCCCATTTGGGAATACAGGCGTGACTGTATGTATGTATGTACTAGACAGAAATATCAAAGCGGCCGCTTCTATGCTTGCATACTTCTTTCGCTTTCTTAAAATTCATCCCTCTCATCATACATGCTCGTCGTTTTCTGGCACTTCTTATATTAATAATGCCACTAATTACTCTACTAACTTTAATAATTACCTATACATTAAATAACAGTTTCTGAGACACACGAAATCACTTACCACTCCTAACCAAATATGGCTTCTTGGAGGCCATTTTCGTCGGAATCTGTTCTGACTGTTAATGTCATTACGTGTACCCACTGAAGGTAAGAGGAAAGTCTTATGTTTTCCCGTTCAGAAGTAGTTTATTTTTGGTACTAAGTTATTGGAAAATTGAAGGGAATACGTTTAGGTATGATAACAATAACAGATGGCCGTAATTGGACCCAAGTAGCTCAATCTACGTGTTACGAAAAACCGGGTGAAAAATGTAAATTATTAAAGCAAAAAATATAGTAAACCGTAGTAAGCTGTCATTTAATAGAATTGGAGTTATCATAGATTATTCAGAGTGTATTCTTGACGGATTTCAAATTTTTCACTCAAAAAGGTTTAACTCTAACTACTAACTCAATAAGAGGAATTAATGTTTTTTTTCAAATATTATAAATTGACTAAAGTGTGTCTATATTTAACCCTCTTTTTGTTTTACTCGTATTTTTCCCGTGTGGTGCCGGGTTAGAATAGCACCTCCCCCTCTCTTCCCGTGGGTGTCGTAAGAGTCGACTCTGGGAAAGGGTTAGTCTATTGTGGGCGATGGGCTAGCAACCTGTCACTGCAATACCACGTTTAACCATCTGGTTACCCTGAAATTGCTAAACGTGGCACTGGATTTTTGAATTCACGTGCTCTGCCTACCCCTCTTGGGAATACAGGCGTGAGTATATGTATGTATTTGTTTTACTCGTATTTTTCTAATACGTTGTGTAGTGGAGTGGCAATCTTTAGAGGAGGTCTATTTTCAATTTCAATTTCAAATATGTATCTAATTTATTGCGGAAACATGTCTATAGTGCTTAGTAACCTTTACCTGTAGAGAGGTTTTTACAGAAAACAAAACTCACTCATACATACATATTCTCACGCCTGTATTCCCATGAGGGGTAGGCAGAGCACATGAATTCAAAAATCCAGTGCCACGTTTAGCAAATTCAGGGTAACCAGACGTTTAAACGTGAACGTAAAACAAAACTCGATAGTGTATAAACTCGAGGAACCTCACAAAAAGTGTTACAATGGCGCTGGTTCAAACATTCGATTTACCCTCAAGGTAAAATCGCAAAAACCCGCCCAAATCCAAAATCTAATCAAACTGATAATTATTAATCGCAACTCCGGTTTGTTTAGCGTCTGTTATCTTAGTAACTTAGCGAACCGACCCCGCGGCCAACTTTAACCAGAAAGTTCAAATTTAATTATCTTTGTTGTTCGCTAATTGATATAGGTTTCATTGAATGGGGGTTTCATTTTCGCGGGGCTTCGCAGCTCAGAGCAGTGTTGGGGGGATGTGGACGCGGTAGTGTGTCAAGTCAAGTTCAAGTAACAGAACTGGCAAGGAGCAAGGTGTGTATACACGAACTATTTGGAGCCACTTTCGACCCCCCCGTAACTCAAAAATTTTCAGCGTAAGTGTCAAATTTGTCCATTAAACATAAAAATATTCGAACTATACCTGCTATAAAAGGAGTGGGTTTTGGGATCACGAGGGCATTTTAGTTTATCAATGGGGCTAGTATGATGACAAATGGGTGGGGTCGTTTTTATAGGCTAACTAGCTGGCCCGGCGAACTTCGTTCCGCCTTAACCTATTTTTTTTTCGCAAGATTCCCAAATTTTCTCACCGTTAAACGTTTC
>BHDV01021621.1:30970-47763 GCA_005406045.1 Adoxophyes honmai
AAAAGAATTGGCCAAATTGGTCCAGCCGTTGTTGAGTTATGCGCTTACCAACACATTTTGCGACTTATTTTTATATATTAGATATTACTTACTATAACCCCTTTTGCCGCGTGGTGTCGGATTAAGAATCATTCCATTTCTCCCGTGGATGTCATGTGAGGTGACTAAGGAAATAGGTTAAGGTATATTTGGCTGCGAATTTGGCACTCATTTAGATATCACTTCTTTTGTCGTGCCAACAACCAAGGCATATAATATTATCATAATTTTGAACTTGGCTCTTATTTCACTTTTTTCTTTCGATGGGATTTTAAATAAATGGTCTTGATTTGACGATGGAGCAGGAAGGTGACCAATTTGATTTTAAGATAGACAATTTAGTCAAGGAAGACGTGGTTTCCGCCTTGTGTTGTTCCTCCGTAGACATCATGAATTTTCATTATAATTGTCCATAACCACCATTCTTTCAGTTGCAAAACAACTTTACACAGCTCCAGAAATTTTAACACATCCTAAGCTACATGTCTTTAAAGACGAAATTTCAATGACGATCGCTTTTCGAACGCCAAATACGCAATTCTAACTTGGTATTGAAACAAAGTTGTGGTACGCCGTTAAAAAACAACAACGCTCTTATTTTGGATACACAAAGGTCCAATTTGAATGGGTTTAGTTAATGTAGCCGCATTAGCACCGTTGCGCGGTGTTCTGTGGTTCCAATTAAAATTCATTTGAATGTTTACCAGTGTACCTATCGTTTTCCGATATTGCTTTTATAAATTGAAAGGAATGGAATGGAAATTCTTGTCGGTGTATAAACACAATTAGGCATTTGTAATCGATTTGAGCTTACTGTTTAATTAGAATGAGTGTGAACGTGACGTGATTGGAAACAAGTATTTGCAGGGCTTAATATTTAACGGGAAATAGTTATTTTTAATGAAAATGCGGAAAACAGCTATGATACGAGTTGAAGTGTTTAAGGGCGAGATTGTGAGCCAATCAGTAGAAAGCGTGAAACTAACTACCTATGTAATTGTTTTGATGATTATTTTTGCGAAAAAGTATAAATAAATACATTTATAACCTCTAACCTCCCGCCAATCTCTCGCGGATGTTTGACAGCTGCATACTTTTTAAGATTGGTGTCGCGGGCAATGGGCAAAAGCTAATCAGCCACCAACCAAACCAAACATTGAGAATCTAGTAAAAAATTAAAAAAAACTTTGAAATCTCAATTTGTTTACAGCATAGGCTGTATTCCCAAATGGAGTACAAAAATGTTACATAAACAGACTAAGACAGGCTAGCAACCTCTCACGTTCCTGTCAACTCCGAACCTAAAAAATATACTAGAAGTGGCCTCAAAACGTGTAATAGTCATGGTTCTGTATATGTAGCGCTTTGTGTGCTCTGCCTACCCCATTAGAGAATACAGGCGTGATTTGATTTTGCTTTTATAATCCTTCGCACAAATACCCGAGATTTAAATCTATCTCATAAGGGTACGTTTCACTTTTTTAGAGGACTAGAAACCTAAAAATTTGAAAATGTATTGCCGATTTCATGGTTACTTAATGCAGTTTTGCAATAAAAAAATATATTCATCAGAAAAATGCCTAAATCCGATGCAGAGCATATTAAAATGCTCCGTAAATCCATTGAGAAACTTACATCGCAAATTATACTCAGAAGAGAGTAAACAGTCCCAAAAGAGAGTTATAACTCCGGGATTAAATTAATATGATGAAATACCCATTTAACGTAATTACAAACAACAGATCTTAATTAAGGAAAGAGGTAGGTGAGGAAAGAAAAACTTTTTACCATGTTTTTTCTTAAGGTTATTGCGTGATTTTTGCTGTCGTTCTCGAGTTTGTATAGTAAGTTAAAGATTAAAGATACCAGTGTTTGACTCACAATCAGTGTTAGTTGACATTATTATCATGTCGGGTTGATATGAAAATAAAATAAAAATACTTTAATTAAAAAAAAATGATATTTCCAATAAAAAAAGTTCCGTGTGGTGTCGTGTTTAGAGTGACACCGCTCCATTTCTTCCGTGGATGTCGTAAGAGGCAACTAAGGAGATAGATAAAGGTATGTTTAAGGTAAGTAGTAAGTGTTGCCAATCTCAAGCGTATTACTTGGAGTTGTACATACATACATAATGTTACCGCAGAAACTCCGCCGACTTCTGTTATTCCAATATCAGTAATTGCCTTCATATGTACCGACTCAGTCCATTTTCAATTTATTTTTGGTCTTTTACGGATACTCAATGCCACAAAGCCAGAATCTTTTTGTTAGAAAAATACCGCACGTATGCTTCAATTTTCGTTTAATAACCAAGCTGGATTTTTTGTTGAACCTTTCGCGGTCAGATGTAATTTCTTTTGTTGTCCTTTTTTCTTAATAAGTCTTGTTCGGGTTTTCTGCCTCATAAGTAGTACCTTCATTTTTAAAGAGTAATGTAGGTACGACATGGATATTCTGCTCGTCATTAAAAAAAACAAGTTTATAATTACGTTTATGTTGGTACGCTTGTACATCCCACCATTAGGGGAAAGCAGGTAGGGTTCGTACACCAGGAGCATTCGTACAGTGGCCATATCTAAGCTATCGAATACATCACAGTGTTCGTGTTTGTACGCGTGATTCCCGTTCATACGCGCCGCGTACCTGTGGAGTGGGGAGACAGTGCTGCCACCGGTTTAGACAGAGCAAGTCGATATGTGTTTTTGCTCTGCGTGACAAATATTTGTATACATCTTTGAGCACGCTTAGCGGGTATAAATAATTCTTAAGCTCTTTAGGTAGTTTATTATATTTTGTGCTTCACAATCTTAGTTTCATATTTAAATGGTTATATAATCTTATCTGGAACGGTAATTTTTATTTAAATTTTTGTTGTTGGTTTCTTGGGTTGGGGTACTTTCGTGCAGTTTTGAGTGGGGTACATTAGTACAGTACGAATCTACCCCACTCATAACATTACTTGGCAATCCTGATTATACTTACTCTATAATCAATAGTGCTTTGTGAATTAAGGACCGTAATAAGGATATTACTAACGAGACTCTGTTAGAAGCCCGACGCCAAAGGTCTTTTATGACTCAGGTTTGTACTTTCTTTACTGCCCGTAATATGCACTAATTTTCATCACATTTTGCGAGGTAAAAAAAAAATTGCTGAAAATTCATGTCGTCGTTCGCTATTCCGCTTGCGCTATTTGGACTGTCAGTGCAAATGCATTGATTGTCACGTTTTTTCGAATCATATACCACAGACATAAACTAAGTTTCGTACAGAATTTGAACAGTCATAGCTACAGCCAGATTCTATGAAAAAGATTCAAATGAATTTATAAAAATATAGAAAAACGTGTTCAGATACATTCAAAGTATTAAATTATTAAAGTTTCATAATGTGTACGTACATTAGTTTTGAATTTTTAAGTTTTTATATCCACACATCCCACATGTATAGCTTTGAAAAGACTTATCTAGGCATAACCTTGGTCTGCTAACTATTTGTTTTTTTGGTAAGTTTTAGTCCTTTTACTTTTATTATTAAATAAGTGTAATATATGTTGATTTATTAGTGCATTTATTGAGGAAAAATTATTATAAATTCGGTCGGGTTATATTGCATGAATATAATTAGAAGTTAATACTTAGAAGTTATTATAATACGTAAAATCGGTTTATTTTGCAGTCCTTACATAAAGGCCATTAATTATTTATTAGTTACTTTGCGAAAATTGATAAAATGTTTTATTTTTATATTTTATGTATTTCAAGTGCAATTTTTTTTGTACTTTGACACGAAGGCTGTTTCTATTCATGAGCCCCTCTGTTTGAACTGGGATAAATATGAAAATAATTGTATTATTGAGTTTTGGTTGGTTTATATACAATAATTGTTTGATGAAGACTGATTTTTTACTTATTTTAACCTCCATAAATAACTTTTAGACATTGAATAAATGACATTTTCATTGACTGTACGAAGGCTCCTCACTATGTACGAACGTGCCCCACGCTGTGTACGAAGCTACCACACGCTTGGGGTGCTTTCGTACGTTTCTCATTTTTTAGAAAAAAAATCGTAGCTTCTGTATTCTACTTTATTATGAAAACATTACACCACAATTATATAGCCAGATATATGGGCAATGTATCAGTATCAAAATAAATTCGTAATAGCTAATAGTTATTTTTTTAAAAATCTCAGAGTAAAAAGTGTACGAATCCTACCTGCTTTCCCCTACATGGAGAATACATACAACACGCCCGTTTCCCAAATGAGGACAAAATCACGCATTTTACGTTTCGCAACCATGAGTACTTAGCATCTTAGCATAGTTTTACATACATACATACAAATCCTCACGCCTGTATTCCCGAGAGGGGTAGGCAGAGCACATGAATTAAAAAATCCAGCGCCACGTTTAGCGATTTCAGAGCAACCAGATGATCAAACGTGATACTGCAGTGACAGGTTGCTAGCCCATCGCCCACAATACACTAACCCTTTCCCAGAGCCGACTCTTTTACGACACCCACGGGAAGAAAGGGGGAGGTGCTATTCTAACCCGGCACCACACGGGATCCCATAGCTAGTATAGCATAGTTAGCATAGTTTTAGGTTTTGATTAAGAGGTGTATTACCATTGTGGTGTCGGGTTTATAAATAATACCTCTCCGTTTCTTTCGTGGATATCGTAAGAGGCGAATAAGGAAATAGGTTTAGGTATATTTCAGGCGACAGGCTAGTAATCTGTCACTGTCGCAGGCGGATTGTATAAACCGCCGTTTTACATAACGGCTAGGCGTTTTGCAAAACAGCGCCGTTTTGTAATGCGGCGACTCAACGTTCAGCCGGATTGTTATTGCGATACGTTCTTCAATAAGGCGGCCCACGTTTAGCCGCATTGTACTACTACTAAAATTGTAGGGTAACAATACTTAAGAAAATAAAGAATGCTAAATATTAATAAATATAAATTAAATAAACTAACCTAACCTAACCTATTAAAACCCCTAAATCGTCTACTGTTTATGTTAGGCAGCGCCACGAGTGTTAAAAATCTGAACTAAAAACGACAAAGTGGCGGCTAATCTCTCGCCGTATTACATTCTGCCTAGCCGTAATGAATAACGTTTAGCGCCGAATTCATTCCGGCGGTTTTTTATTCAGCCGCATTCAATCCGGCTAAACGTTGAGCCGCCGCATTACAAAACGGCGCTGTTTTGCAAAACGGCTAGGCGTAATGTAAAACGGCGGATTTTACAATCCGCCTTCGACATCACTACAACCTACCAACACAAAATCTAAAAAAATATGCTTGAAGTGGTATGTTTGTCTATGTAGCAGTTCGCATGCTATGCCTATGTGGGTATGTATGCGTAACAGTGACGGGTCGCTTCCCTGTCGCCTAAGCGTACAGTCAAGGAAAGTGATACCTGTGCCACTTTGAACCTTTTCATAGTGAGCTTCATATTGCTTTGATTAGTAGAAAGTATGGTACGTCACAGTGACATTTCTTGTGAAAAGGTACAAAGTGGCACAGTCAATTTCCTTGACTGTACCTAAACCTACGTCCTTCGTAGTGTCCGACCGAAGGTACAATTTTGGCCGAAGCCGAAGCCGAAGCCGAAGGTGTGTTGACCCTAAGAAATACGAGAATTTTCTAATAGTAAAAAAAAACAGCAGTAATTTAGGTATCAATAGTAAATCATGTAACTTAGGTATGTAGTTATGTTATGTGCTATCAATAATTTATTATAACTAACTGCAAGCAATGCAATCGGGCCGGCGAAACGTTGCCCTGCTGAGCGCTGCGCACTATCCGTCTCGCTCTGGCATCGTTCGTTCAATTTCAATTCACAATTTGCAAACCTTCGGCTTCGGCCAAAGCTTCGGCCAAATTTTGGCCGAAGCCGAAGGTTTGGCCGAAGGTGGTTTTTTTGGCCGAAGGTGGCCGAAGCCGAAGCTTCGGTCGGACACTAGTCCTTCGTTTTGTTTCGTGTCGGGATAGAATACCACTTCTCCACATCTTCCGTTGATATTGTAAGAGACGGCTACATGTATTCTGGTGACAAAGCCTAATTTGTTAAGAAAAACTCTTCCATTACAATCACGGCACTGAAGAGCGATAAGATAAGGTTGACACGTTTAAGGTACCCGAGATGAACATTTTTCATATAATTCTGGCCGGGTTCAGCGACCCTTGGGATTAGCAATTTGCCTCACTTACCCTGCGACGGCCGGCAATGAATTAAATGCAAGTTACAATAAATTGAATTTGTAATGGGATCCTGTGAAAAAAGGTCAACTGGTACCTGTTTTCATTTAATGGATTCATTTGGAACATGCCCCTAATGTAGAGTCAGGTACAGGATATAATTTAGACGGCGTTCCCACATGGGATAGGAAGAGCACACAAAACGCTATGTAGACAAATTCTTGACTTGTTCAAGTTTCGTGACCACTTCTAGCATAATTTTTAAGTTTTGACTTAGATGTTTAGAATGACGTGTAAAAGTGCTCTTTGGAGCAATTTGCAAAAATAAAGTTCTGAATTTCGAATTTTGACATCTGCTCATTTCTTACACGTGTGTCGTAAGAGGCGACTAATGAAATAGGTTAAGGTATATTTTAGGCGAAAGCCTAACAACCTTTCACCATAGTACCTCTGAACATGAGACCTAAATAATACGCTAGAAGTGGCTACCTAACGTGAAATAGTCATGAACGCCTATGTATCGTTTCCTGTGCTCTACCTACCCCATTTGGGTATACAGGCGTGATGTATGTACATATGTATATAAAAAAAGAAAGTTCCATTTTTACGACAAGAAATCCAGTCGCGCCAAGTTGTGACTCCATCTGTAGATTCATAAAATACTATGTCTCCCCGGTTGAAATCTCCGATAGTTTTCAACCATATTTTCAACTATCAAGTAGTTGAGAACAAGACAAGTTTATTACGTCCCCGTCCGATGTTTACGTCGCAATCCCCGTTTTTATTACTTCTCGGAAACTTTTTAATAAATTTCCCGTCAAGATTGGTCCTTGCACGTTGCAGCCAGCAATGTTCAATTACTTGATAGGAATCGTAACTTTTAAGTAAGTTGCGAAGCCGTTAATCAAGATGGGTTTATTTCATGGCATTTTAGTTTTAGGTAGGTACTACTGACAAACTTACAATGGAAACAAACTAAACAAAAGTTTTTTTTAACTTAGATACTAAATTGACAACTACAAATTTAATGATTAAAATAATGTCAAATAATTAGGTATTTATACCACATTTTATTGTTTAGCGGAGTTCCCGAAACAAAGCGTTAACGTTTGCGCCGTGTATTCAAGTGGTTTTACCATGATATACAGTATATACACATTCATACATATATCACGCATGTACTCCTTGATGGGGTACGCAGAGCACACCAAACGTGACATAGACAAAACCGTGAATATTTCACGTTTCGTTGGCACTTTTAGTAAAACTTTATTTTAGGTTTAAAAGCAGATGAAAGAGTTATAACCGTTACATGTAAGCCTATCGCCTGAAATATACCTCAACGTATATCCTTAGTCGCCTTTAACGACATCTACGGTAGAAATGAAGAGGTGTCATTCTAAATCCGATACATTACGAGATACTACATTGACAACTACAAATGCCAAATGTTAATGACATACCATATTTTATGACAAATATACATAAATATAATTACGCCTATTTCCCACAGGGGTAGGCAGACACCATTTTATTCCACTTGCTACAATTCTGACATACATCTTTCGCTTCATCCACATTCAAGTCAAAGATACATTAGGCGACAAATGTGCCGCGACATTTGTCCCGCGACAAGTCGAGCGATGTAGCGTGACGTCGCCGGATATCGTTCGACATGTCGCGCGACTTATATCCGCGTATAATGTATACACGTGTCGCTACATGCTATCGATTTCGATTCTTGACCAACAGCACACAGATTACATAAAAGACGCAAAGTAATGCGATGAATCAATTATTTCTATTGGTAAAATAAAAATATACGTATCGCCTCGTAAAATAAAGCTATGCTATTTCAATGACCTAATAACAAATACATTTCGCGAACAATACGTCCTCTTCGGGAACAAATAAAACATTTATGGGGTTTCCTTTGCTCTGCCAATCAGGTCTGAAGTGCCATCAATACCACGTTATTGTCACATGATACATTACTCTAACCAGATATTTATTTGACAAAATAAATAAATAATTTACTTAAGTAAACAAGGTCATAATTATATGTACGCGGGACTTAAGTCCCGCGTACATATAATTATGAGTGAGAATCGCGAAAGTTTAAAACATTAAACAAGGTCACTCGGACATAAACACACGACAAACGCAACGAATCAGTCAAACAAACCGCCTATGTGGTGTTGTGTGGTGTGTGGGTTAGAATAACTCCTCTCCATTTCTTCCGTGGGTGTCATTAGAGGCATAGGTATAGTCAATTAGTCATGCTTTAGGCGAGAGGTTAGCATCCATCCATTTTTAAACCTGAAATTATGCTGAACGTGGTTATAAACGAGAAATAGTAACAGTTCGGACTATGTAACGTTTTGTGTGCTCCGGAAATCGGATGTTTAACAGGTTGAGATACTTCTAAAATTGGCCTTATTACTATTTCCAGCCAGTTGCATGACATAAATACTCAATATTGAACTTCATGGTGAAGTTTGTCCTATAATGCGAACAAATTACAAAGGCGGTCAACCGGCTAAACATGCAGATTCCCTGACTGTACAGTCAGCGTCTGATACATGGTTACACTTTGGTACTTTGTCACTGTGATCGCAGTGACAATTTCATGCGAGAGTTCAAATATGAGGTTAATTAGAAAAGGTACTAAAGTGTATACATGTATCAGACGCTGACTGTACGATGTTATTACTTTCATCACAAAATCCCTTCACAGGTGAACATTTTCGAGGAATTCCTCGAGGAATCTACGTAATCTCTACGTAAATAGTTTGACCAGTGAGTCGTGACAAACTAGAAACGCAATTTAATATCAGCATCGTTTAATATTGTGCCCCATAAAATAAATAATATGACCTTTTTTTAATTATATTGGATAATTTACACGAAATTAGTCCCTAATTAGGCAATTTAATGCCTGTGCTATAGGTACTTAGGCAATAGATAGACTTCCTACTATACTTACATAGATAAACATCCAAGACTCGAGAGCAAACATTCGTATTCATCATACAGACATCTACCCCGACCGGGAATCGAACCCGGGCCTTGAAGATTTACAGTCAGGTTTTCCAACCACTGCCTCAGTGTTTTTAGGGTCAAAACGGGGCCCTATTACTGAGACTTCGCTGTCCGTCCGTCCATATGTCACCAGACTGTATCTGTCGAACCGTGCGAGCTAGATTTGAAATTTTCATTGATTATGCGTTTCTATTGCAAAATTTAAAACACCCCTTGTTCTGTATCGGGAAGTAAGTTTATTATATCTTGATTTACTTCAAAGCTAAAATTTACTATGCAAAATTATCTTTCATATTAGTATTTCGATGTACCATCGCGAACCGGGATTGTTGAGCTATTTACCTATGTTTGTAACTTCGTCGTGTAATACTAAGTAATCCAATAGCTAACATCTAGTCGGTCACATCGGTCTTTGACACGTCTAAATTGCGAACAGTGGCAAGTAACAACAATCCCGGTTCGCGACTGTACTGGGAGAACTTAAATAATGTTCATCTATCAATTCTTTATTCCTGTCAGTACGTTTTAGCTTGATAACTAATGTTGTACAGACAATGGTACAAGAACCCTTATTTCTTGAGTCCGATTCGCACTTAACCGATATTTCAATAACAATATTTGTCACACAACTTTGCTCATTGCCTTTCAGAGAACTTTACCGAGAAGTCAACTAGAATTTCCGTCTAGGTTTCGTCGCGAGTCGATCGAGTTTTGGCTACATTTTTGTTATTAGGTACACAGCAAATAAATAACCTCGGACCATAAGAACTAAACACAATTAAATTGGCTTATTGCTAACTTAAACAAATCAGAAACTTGTTTAGAAATTTGCCATAATATGTATTATATTATATTATAAACAGTACTCGCGAGAAAAAAATACCGCATCACTTTTCATACATCTTTCTATTATACCGCAATATAACCAAATTCCACGCGGGCGAAGCCGCGGGCGGAAAGCTAGTTGAAGTATAAGACGATTATACCACATCATAATTAATTACACACAGGTAAAACCCTTTATCAGATCGATGTGGAAAATTGGGATAGTCCTGATTATTAGATAATGTCTATTTTTATTAAGTTTTGTACGGAATTTATGATATATTATTATTTTTTCTGAACGGTGCCACAATGAAGACGTATTTGTTGTTATTGTCAGCGGCGTTGGCCCATGTTGTGGGTAAGTTTGTAATAAGTTAGTCTATAATGTAAGTAGTAATATTCAATTATGATGATTTACCTAATTATGTTGTATTTTTTTACCACAATCTTTCGCCGTTTCGTCATCCTTATTTTAATCAATGGAGTGTACAGAAACAATGTCACGGTCATTATCTTACATTTTGTGATTTGTGATTCTTGACATTGATACTTTCGCTCTTCCTTCATTGTTATGTAAGCTTATAGGTACATTTTTCCATTCGAGTTATTTATTCTATTTTTTTGTATTTTTTTTAATAGACTCCATATTAATAGTTGTTTTATTTATATCTTATCGTGACAATCGTGACAATCATAAGTGGACAGGAATAATCACACTTGAAAGATAAGCAAATAAAGAGTTTGCAAACCATATGATATTACATTAAAAAATAGAATGTCTATTCGCACATATTATGTTACTTAATACTTACACAAACATACAATACAAGATATGACTTACAGTTTTTCACTCATAAAATGATGGATGAATGATGACAATGAATTGACGAAGATTATTTACCGTTAAGCTTTTTTTAATCCATCTGGTTACCCTGAATTTGCTAAACGTGGCACTGGATTTTTGAATTCATGTGCTCTGCCTACCCCTCTTGGGAATACAGGCGTGAGAATATGTATGTGTGTGAAGCTTTTTTTAAACTGTTACATTTTTGACAACTCGAGAATAATTTGAACAATGTTGGTTTGGTGATGTTCCTTAATGATATGTCGATTGGTCTTTAAGTTATGGCAATCAATTCGACGAAAGCGCTGAACGGCGAACTATGGAGAATGTTTAAGGAGGTTGCCAACCTGTCACTATTTCACCTTGTAACTAACTTACTTAATTAAAAATTATGCTATTTGTTACGAAGCATGAAGAAGCATTTGTTCAAGAAGCGTTTTGTGTACTCTCATCGCCATCTGCAAATACAGGCGTAGTATGTGTATGTACGTTTGTTTTAAAAGGTGACATGATATCTGCGTTGGATTAACATTTGCCACTGTCTAGCATCGCGAATAGCTATGGTCGATGACGATTGTTTATCATCACGTCACCCAATTGCTAGAGCAAGGCTGGCCAAACCCAGGCCCGCGGGCCACAAAGTGGCCAGCCAAGGCATTTGAGTTGGCCCGCCCAGCGCGATCGACCGACAAACTGGCAGCGCGCGGTGGCAGCGCTTGCACCTGGTTGCTCGTCTTGAAAAAATTGTTGTGGCCCGCCGTCGTCACAGTCTTAAAATTTTTGCTCGCCTGGAAAATCTATTGGCCAGCCTTGTGCTAGAGTCACATCTATATGTTGGGAGAAGCGTGTAGCCTTTATAATTTGATATATTTTTCAGCTATACCAAAAGCGTTCAGCAATCAGCGTATAGTCGGAGGTGAACTGACCACCATCGACAGATACCCTTTCCAGTCTGCACTCCTCTTTTCATGGAATCTTTCATTCTACTCGCAGGAATGCGGGGGATCTATTTTGAACGCAAGATCTGTCTTGACAGCAGCGCATTGCTTTATGTAAGTTATTTTGGAACGGATATGGTGTTGATAGAAATGGTTCAATGATTTCGCATTGAAATGATTTGACAGAAAGTTTTATCGGACAGCACCCACAATGGAAGGCAGCTTTTTGATTTAATGTCACTGTAATTGTACAATCGACCAAAGTTTTATTAAACTACGGAACGTCTTAACGGATTTTTTGCTCGTAAATATAGTCCTTCCTGGATCTTATTGAAGTTTATCGAAAGGCATAAATTTTTCTTTACTATGTTCACCAGGTTCTCCTTGAACCCAAACCAGTACCGAATCCGCGTGGGTTCCTCTTATGCTAACAGTGATGGGATCGAACACAACGTCGGTCAGATCATCATGCATCCTCTCTACAACCCTAACAACTGGGATGCTGATGTTGCCATCGTCAGAAGCACCAGCATCATTGTCCACAACGAGCTGGTCCAGCCAGCAGTCATCGCTGGACCTGGATACAATCTTCCTGACAATGATCCCGTATGGGCTATTGGATGGGGACGTACTTCGGTTAGTATTAAGACTATTTTATACATAAATACAAACGGTCACGCCTGTTTCTCATAGGAGCAGACCGATACCTCTTTGTTCCATTTGCTACGATCCTGACATACCTCCTTTGCTTCGTTTATGTTCATTAATCTCTTCAGAAATACACGTCCGTTACAGTTATTTATTTAAAAGTTATAGTTTGGGAATCCAGGTGTGATGGGCCTCATGTATGTTTATATTTCTTCTGTTTATTCTTGTAATCTGTATCTCCATATTTTTACTTAGTTTATGCTATTTTATCCCCTTACAGGCGGGTGGCCCCCTTTCGGAGCAACTTCGTCACGTCCAGGTCTACACCATCAACCAAGCTCTCTGCAGAATCCGATACATGGAGATAGAAGACGAGATCACCCCAAACATGTTATGCTCTGGCATTTTCAATGTGGGGGGTAGAGACCAGTGTGGGGGCGATTCCGGGGGGCCCTTGATCCATAACGGCGTGGTCGTGGGGATCTGCTCGTGGGGGGAGGGGTGTGCTCACGTGCGATACCCGGGGGTCAACGCGAGGGTAACCAGGTTTACCAGTTGGATCCAGGACAACGCTTAATTGTGGCGACAAATATAAGGACATCAGCAAACTTGAGATAGAATTACGAGTAAATCCAATGAGTGTAGTCAAAAGCTGTGAATATATACTTTAAAGAAATATAAAAAGGCTTTTTTTAATATATTCTTAATACTCTGAATTTTTTTAAGGCAAGATCCGTAGCTGTACATATGTATGAAGATGACGTTTTATTCAATCATGCAAAAATATAATTTTATCCTAATTTTATAATTCTGTTGTTTGATGTCACCATATTATGGTAAAATTAGGCGTGACGTCACAAACCCCACTCCGTTAGTTTGATATTCTATCTACACCTTTGTCGATTAGGTATTTTGATAAATCAAAAAACACGTGGCTCAAATTTTTCCATAATCCAACTGCCGGAACAACTAGAAATTACATATTTTTAACCAATTCGACATGCCTATTGCGATAGTCCTGATAACTGGATAATCTTGATTTTGTTCGAAATATACTGTAAAAAAGATTATTTTTTTCTGAACGGTGCAGCAATGAAGACGTATTTGTTGTTCTTGTCAGCGGTGTTGGCGCATGTTGCGGGTGAGTTTGTAATTAGTTTGTAATTAGTTTGTAATTAAAAAATATGCTATATGCGCAGTGGCAGACACCCGGGAACGGCTCAAGTTCAGCAAATACGAGTGTCTGGGCACCCAATATGAATTCGTCGTATTTGGTGTCGAGACGCTCGGACCGTGGGGAAAGAGCGCTCGTGAGTTCCACAAAGCTTTGGGGAAGCGCTTGAGGGAAGCAACAGGAGACCCTCGCGCAGGCAGCTTCCTCGCTCAAAGGCTAACTGGGAACGTAGTCAAACGACAAGTCTTGCTTTAAGACTCTATCACTCTATCTGTTTATTATAATAAGTAAGCCTTTATACAGGGTGTCCCAAAGTTATGGGACATGAAGGGGAAGTATCTTAAATATCGCAGATAGTGTATTTTGCTCAAAGAAGACTTTATCTTATTTTTAAAAGTTAGTAATTCTGCATTCATAGATTTTCTAAAAATTACTTGCTTCGTCTGCGAATCGAACCGACTAAAATGTCAAAAAAAAAATCATCCTGTTTTTATGATGCCAATCGAAAGAATAGCTAAAAAATAATAACTCTGCTTAAGTAACATAGTACTTTAAAAGAAAGGAACAACGTGGAATTAGTCAGTTTAATCAGATTAAAAACATACTTGAAAGTCTCATAGTAAATTAAGTGGGTATTTTTGTGTAAATTAATTAATTAAATGCTCAAAATGTGATCCCTTTTGTCTTACGCAAATCGCCAATCTTTTAATGGGCCTGCTGTCTGTTGATCCCCGGACCTTACACCATTAGATTTCTTCTTTTGGGGATACGTAAAAAATATGGTAGGTATACAAAAAGCGAAACGAAAACGTGGGCGAGTTGCAAACAGAATTGTGCCATATCACATCGAGTGTTCACCATAAAATGATTAGAAAATCAACTGGCAGCGGACTCATTAAAAGATTGGCAATTTGTGTTAGAAAAGAGGGATCACATTTGGAGCATTTAGTTTATTAATTTACTCAAAAATACCCACTTAATTGACTACGAGAGTTTTATGTATGTTTTTAATCTGATTAAACTGATTAATTTCACGTTGTTCCTTTCTTTTAAAATACTATGTTACTTAAAAAAAGTTATTATTTTTTAGCTTTTCTTTCGATTGGCATCATAAAAACAGGATGTTTTTTTTTGACATTTTAGTCGGTTCGATTCCCAGACGAAACAAGTAATTTTTAGAAAATCTATGAATGCAGAATTACTAACTTTTAAAAATAAGATAAAGTCTTCTTTGAGCAAAATACACTATCTACGATATTTGAGGTACTTCCCCTTCATGTCCCATAACTTTGGGACACCCTGTATAGTTAGATGACGGGAGAGTGTGTGTGTGGCGCAGCACTCACTACACTATGATGCATGAAATAGTCATAGTTTTGTCCATGTAGCGTCTTCCTATGCCAGTTTGGAATGCAGTCGTGATGTATAAGTGTATAGTGTTTGTATTAAGAGGTGATCTGTAACCTCTGGGTTGGCGATGTGTAACCTGTCTCGCATAGCATACGTCTATTGCCGATGGCGACCACTTATAAGGTTACCCAATAGTTAGAGTCACATACTCAAAAAAAAAGCGTGTAGCCTTTACAATTTTGATTATTTTTCAGCTATACCGGAACTGTTCAGCAATGAACGTATAGTCGGAGGCGAGCTGACCACCATCGAAAAATACCCTTTCCAGTCTGCTCTTCACTTCTCTCGAGATCTTTCAGTGTACTCGCAGCTCTGCGGGGGATCTATTTTGAACTCGAGATCCGTCTTGACAGCAGCTCATTGCTTTATGTGAGTTATTTTAAAATGGATCTGGTGTCATCAATTTAAAAAATCTAAATATTCTCCTAGGAGCACTTTTACGCACCATTTGAGTTGATCAGCGCTTTAAAAAGAGCACGAAATGGATGAGCTACAAAAAACTTGGCATCCAGGTTTTATTATTTCAAACCAAAATGTATTTAATCTTAAACATAATTTAGAAATTTTAATGAAAATGTATAAACGTGTTTATCTTATTGTCATCAGGAACTCCGTAAACCCAAACCAGTACCGCGTCCGCGTAGGTTCCTCCTTCGCTAACAGTGGTGGGGTCGTGCACAACATCGGTCAGATCATCATACACCCTCTCTACAATGACGTCAACGTGGATGCTGATGTTGCCATCGTCAGAAGCACCAGCATCATTGTCCACAACGAGCTGGTCCAGCCAGCAGTCATCGCTGGCCCTGGATACATTCTTCCCGACAATGACCCTGTATGGGCTATTGGATGGGGGCATACTTCGGTCAGTATTTCGGATGTTATAAGAATCGACTTAACAAAGAACGTCAAAATGTACTTAAGGCTTTACCTTTATTTGTTCGGTCTAGTTTGTTTACCTCATTTATTTATAATATTTAAATTGGTCTGTATCATTTTGTTACGTTTACAGAGTAATTTTGTGAAAACAAATTGAGATTTAGCAAAAGAGTAAAAGGTCTGCCTTTGTATTTTGTGTTTCTTTAATTTCTATTGTATTGCGGGCAGTATTTTCCACCATTTTCATCCCGTACAGTTTTTTTACTCACCTAATATTTTATTTTATCTGCTGACAGACCACTGGCCCTGCATCAGAGCAACTTCGTGATGTCCAGGTCTACACCATCAACCAAGCCCTCTGCAGAATCCGATACATGGAGATAGAAAGCGAGATCACCCTCAACATGTTGTGCTCTGGCATATTCGATATGGGGGGCAGGGACCAGTGTGGGGGCGATTCAGGGGGACCCTTGATCCACAACGGGGTGGTCGTGGGGATCTGCTCGTGGGGGGAGACATGTGCTGACGTCCGGTACCCGGGAGTCAACGTGAGGGTAACCAGGTTTACCAGTTGGATCCAGGACAATGCTTAATTGTGCCGAAAAATACAAGGATATCAGCAAACGTGAGACAAATTTTAACCCATTTACAACTAAAACTGTATTAAATGAATCTAAAGAAGCTTTGTATTCTTATATTCAGGGGTCGGATTTTTCATCGCATGATCCCAGGCAAGAAAACTATGGAGTCGATATTAAAATTAAACTTTTAATTCATATTCAT
>BHDV01021621.1:48737-59920 GCA_005406045.1 Adoxophyes honmai
TTGTTAGGTGTGATGAGAATGTTACACGTTCAGCAAAGCCATCGCGTTGAGGCTCGTCGGGGGTTTTTTTAATTTTTAATTAATTGTAGCCTGCGGTTCAGGTTTTGTCTAATCATCAAAAATCATACATATACCCATATTTCAAATTCGACATTTAAACGAATGATTTCCTAAAAAATTCTTCTGCATAATGCTCTCAAAATGGTAATACAGTTATTTTATACATGAAAGAACTTTACCGTGGCGCATGAGATCTAGATCGTTTGCCTCCGTGAAATTTATGTAGATTTTTGGAGCGTTAGACAATAGCGCCGCCGGTTCATTTCACAAGCCTACATCATAGAAGTATGACG
Source organism: Adoxophyes honmai (assembly GCA_005406045.1). Taxonomy (NCBI): domain Eukaryota; kingdom Metazoa; phylum Arthropoda; class Insecta; order Lepidoptera; family Tortricidae; genus Adoxophyes; species Adoxophyes honmai. Next base: position 49,091 of record BHDV01021621.1, read on the forward strand.
TTTATACCACATCATAATTAATGGCGCTGTAAAACAATAAATATGTAAAACCTTTTATCAGATCAATGTGGGAAATTGCGATAGTCCTGATAACTCGATAATGTTTATTTTGTATGAAATACGCTGTTACGCAGATTATTTTTACTGAACGCTGCCGCAATGAAGACGTATTTTCTGGTCTTGTCAGCGGTGTTGGCCCATGTTGTGGGTAAGTTTGAAATAAGTTAGCCCATGTTGTATTTAGTTATACTTCATTTGGGAATTCAGGTATGACGTATTTATGCATGTTTTAGGAATCGATCTATGATCTCTGAGTTGGCAATGTATTAGCATTTCTGATATTTGTGGTCGATGGGGATCGCTTGTCGTATTTTTGCTGGAGTCACATTCTCATCATGGAAAAAGCCTTTATAATTTGATGTTTGTTTCAGCCATACCGGAACTGTTCAGCAATGAGCATATAGTCGGAGGCGAGCTGACCACCATCGACAGATACCCGTTCCAGTCTGCTCTTCTCTTCTCCTGGGATCTCTCATTCTACTCTCAGCTCTGCGCAGGATCTATTTTGAACGCGAGATCCGTCTTGACAGCAGCTCATTGCTTTGTGTAAGTCATTTTGTAATATATTTGGTGTCAAAGATTGAAAAAAATAAAAAAATATTTAGGTATATGCTTTGAACACTTTTACACGCCGTTTTTGAGATTATTAGCGGTTTGAAAAGACGAAGAATCTTGGCAGAAAGTATTTTCAAAACACAAATATAAAATTACTTACGGAACGCATTGCATTGATATTTTTCAACTTCATACGTAAACTTGGGTTATCCCAAGCACTTCATGGAAATATTAAATAATAAATCCTTCCGCGCTTTGTTAATCAGGTACTCCATGAATCCAAACCAGTACCGTGTCCGTGTGGGTTCCTCCTACGCTAACAGTGATGGGGTGGAGCATAACATCGGACAGATCATCATGCACCCTCTCTACAACCCCGTCAACTTGGATGCTGATGTAGCCATCGTCAGAAGCACCAGCATCATCGTCCACAACGAGCTGGTCCAGCCAGCAGTCATCGCTGGCCCTGGATACATTCTACCTGACAATGATCCCGTATGGGCTATTGGATGGGGGCAAACTTCGGTGATTATTCATTCTCTTTTATTGTCACTTCTATAATTTTATTGACTTCAGTGTCATTCATATTAATGGAGATTTTCGTTTTCCTGCTTGGGTGTCGGGCTTACAATTCACCTCTCAGTGTTATTCTTTTCAATAGAAAATTAGTTTTTCCTACTTGGTGTGGGGTTCACAATTAACTTCTCTTTTTCTTTTGTGGATTTCGTAAGAAGTGACCAAATGAAGTACGTTAAAATATATTATTAGCTAAGAACGATTGACTGTTCTATTGAGTTTGTCATTTTGTTTGTTTACTGAGTAAGTTTGTGAGAGAAAATTAAGATTGAGACAAAAAGTAACAGTTTGTCTGATAAAGATCCTTAACCTTTTAGAATATGATCCGACTTTATACTTTTTGTATTTGTATTCTAATTCATCATTTTTGAGGTCTGTATTTTCCAAAACTCTTGTGTTATACAGTTTTTTTAACTTATATGTTATTTTATCCCCTTTCAGGTCACCGGCCCCGTATCCGAACAACTTCGTGAGGTCCAGGTCTACTACATCAACCAAGCTCTCTGCAGAATAAGATACATGGAGATAGAAGACGACATCACCCCCAACATGTTGTGCTCTGGCGTGTTTGACGTGGGGGGCAGGGACCAGTGTGGGGGCGATTCCGGGGGACCTCTGATCCACAATGGTGTAGTAGTGGGGATCTGCTCGTGGGGAGAGGGGTGTGCTCATGTCCGATACCCGGGGGTCAACGCGAGGGTAACCAGGTTTGCCAGTTGGATCCAGGAAAACGCTTAATAAAATTGTGGTTGCTGAATCTGTGGCTAATATAAGGACATCAGCAAAAGTGAAATATATAGAATTAAATCTAACAAGTGTGCTCAAAATATGTAAATAAATACATTTAAAGACAGGCTTTATATCAATCAATCAATGGTGTCTTTCATTCGTGACATGACAACTGTAGCTCTGTGCAAAAGGACTAAGGTGAAAAATAACGGTAGTTTTATGTTTAAAAAGGACTAAAGGTTTGTAAAAGCGGGTAGGAGTGATTTATTTCAAGACCAAATAAAAATTCTCGTTTCGTTGAATCGACCTAAAAACTGCGTGGTTCGACAGGTTATAAAAAAAGCACACGTATTTTTTATCGCTCAAGTTAACTTAACGTTACTTTAAAGAATAAGTTCGCCTTTGTACTTCACTATCTTGAATTTTGCTTGTCAGTTCAGGCTAAAATAGGAGCGTCTGGTAACATTGGTAGATATTTACATATCATAATTAAATTTTTGTGAATTTTATTATCCTTAGTTTCTGAAAATTGTTATACCTAAAGACTACTTATAAAGTAATCATGAAAAGGGAATTCCAAATCGTGTTGATAAATATTTAATCGCCTATTATTGTATAGGAACTGATACCTAAAGATTATTATCTTGTATCGAGTCATTAATTAATAAAATATTCGGTCATATTATATTTATATCTTATCGGTGAGTATTTATCTGACTAATATAAATACTAGAGTAGCTCCGTGACTTCCGGTCGAAGTAATTCAAAAACTTTATTATTTTCTAGCACAATACTGTGGCAAATTTATTATAGGTACGTTAAAGCAGTGAAAGTTTGTTTAAAATCTAAAAATATACTTTAGATCTTATTCTGTGAACGCACTACGCTCTGAGGTGTTGCTTCCATTGATTAGTTATGAATTGGCCCGAAACATATCGAGCTAATCTCTATAAAGTAGTAAGCGTAAGTATCCGTTTATTTCATTATGGGAAAAGCATACTTGTAACACCCTTACCACGTGCATTACCATAACCACATTCGTCTCGACCTCGCAACCTTTTCACTCGACGGTGTAGAGTAACACAATCGTCCCCACTTCATATAACGGGGGGTTTAACTAGCGTTCTATCGAGGGCCGGGAAAAATGATCTCGCTTTCACCTGAAGGGCTTTACGCGGACATACAGTAGTGGAAACGTCATAGTATAGATTCAGTCATGTCTACACACAATAATATATTATATGACACCAATACCTACAGTCTCTGGGATCTAACTTGGCAAGATACTGTAGAGCACCCTCACTACTTAAAATCTTTCATACATACATACAATTACTGCGTTTCCAAATGGGGTAGGCAGAGCGCTTGAAATGTGACATGGACAATATCATTATTACGACTATATCACGCTTCTAACATAGTTTTAGGTCTGCTAAGATGAAAGAGGTAGAATAGTGGCAGGTTGCTAGCCTGTCGCCCAAAACATGCCTAAACCTATTTCCTTAGTCGCCTTTTAGGATATCCACGGAAGAAATGGAGATGTGTTATTCTATCCCAATACCACACGGCGAAAAATTATAAAACCTTGAAATCTTGCCACGTTAAAATAATGCAAAGGACTTTCTAAGTCTACAAATATCTACCCACCTGTTGAAAATCTATAATCGTCATCAGGCCTTCCCAATCAAACAACACTTCCATAAAAGTCGGTTCTAATAAATAAAAGTTCAGTCAAACGTTCAAAAATATCTTCCAACTCCCGTCGAACTTTGATGAGAACAAATCAATCGCAAAATTTCATCGCCCGATTGAAACGTTCCACAGTATTCATTTGGAGGCAGTACGCGAACGTAATGAAAAACTGGGAAACTCGCGTCTTAGGGTGTTTTAAGTCTCACCCAGAATACCTATATACACCGCATACATACATACATACAATCATGCCTGTATTCCCAAACGGCGTAGGCAGAGCACACAAAACGGTACATAGACAAAACGATGACTATTTCACGTTCTGTAGCCACTTCTAGGATAATATTTTTGAGGTTTTGAGGTGGCAGGTTCAATAGTGACAGGTTGCTAGCCTAAAATATACCTTAACCTATGTCTTTAGTCGCCTAGCCCGCAAAGAATAATTTCATGATGATCTGTATTGTAAGCGACATATACCGTTTTTGACGCATGCTCCACACACTGCTGCTCAAAATACGCAGCCGCATCGTGATGTTCCCCATACGAAAAAAAATTTACGTGAACCTCGCAAGGTCAAAACGATGACAGTTTTTTAAGCAGCGGTGTGGAAAGGTTGCGTCAAAAACGGTGCGAATACAACGCGTCACTGCGATTCCGTATTGTGACCGTTTTGGTGTCGTCGCAACTTTCGCCTATTAACGCATCGTCGGAAGAAATAAGTGAGTCTTACGGCAGTTTCATATTCAAAACACTACGCAATTTATACACCCGAAAATATAAAAGTAACATTTAAAAAGTACGTAATATCCCCAATACCTTCTTAGATCTGACATACCTTTGTACAATACAACGAAGGCAATATTTTACACGACCCACCCATATTACGATTGCGACGACATATACCCCTCATATAGACTCTTGAATATTGCGTCAATATCATCTCAATAAAAATACCAATTACGTTTACGACCTACCCCCATCAAAGACAATATCCGACAGCTAAACCTATACAAGATCGAAGCAATAACTATAAAAAATAACTACCATATGCCTCAAACAATGTATTACAAGGTTATATTTGCGGCCCAGAAAGGAAGAAAATAACACGGTCCCGAACAAAGCAGTACAAGCTTTTTGTGGCCGGAGGTGTTGTAACGGTAAAAGTAAGTTTGTAGGAAATATGTAGAAGATTGTGTTTTTTGTAAATTAGGTTCCCACCAAAACATAAATGCGTAATAGCAACCAACGTTTGGTAAAAGGACACTCGGGATTACAGAGCTTTACAGCAGAGCTATAAAATAAAATTGAGGTGGAAATGAATAGACTTATAGTCCTTAAAAAGACAACAGAAAAAGACACCTTCTCTACGAGTAACATGCTTGAAGAGAATAGTTTTATTAGGTTTAAACTTTAAAAAAATCGTAGTGACAGGTTACCAGCCTGTCACCTAAAATCGTAACCTATTTCTCCAGTCGCTCTTTATGATATCCACGAAAGAAAAGGTATTATACTAAACCCGACATCACACGGCAAATGTCATGCAGTGATTTACTTACATATAGTTTAGATAGTCATTCGCCAAGGATTTATTCGACTAGTCTTTCACACTCATACAATCACGGTATCTTCCCAATGGGGTAGGCAGAGCACACGAAACGTGGTATCAACAAAACCATAATTATGACTACTTCACGCGGCCACTTCTAGCATAGTTTTGGTAAACAGATGGAAAAGGTGGTAAAACAATGACAGGTTGCTAGCCTGTCGCCTATTAATGTGTGTGCCGGAAAAATAGAGTGTCACATCCAGTGCCCTATATCGCTACCGTAGCATCCATCTCTATAGGGCGATATCGAGTATCTATCAGGTATCAAGTCGGGAGGCAATTTTTCTGGCTCGCTTCTCACGCGTTGTCGAGAGGCGATGTAAAGGAGGTGACGCTTTATATTGGTATCGCATTCCTATTGCGATTTTGTAAATAAGATTTGATACTTCAAATGTCATTTCGTTGGAAAATTTAGTGCGCTTTAACGAGGTATCGTTTGAAGCGTGATGCAAATGCTTGATGATTTCAAGATTTTAACTCAATGGAATTTTGGACACCGGAGGTCAAAAAACTGAATCATTAGGTACGCAGTGTGAAGGCACGTGTTTTATGAAGTTCACTAAAGTTTATATAAAGGCTACGAAACGCTACATAGACAAAACGTACTCCTATTTCACGTTCCGTGGCCACTTCTAGCATGTTATAGTTGTTAGCGCACTACTACCATCGCTTTGCAACAAAAAGAGTACCTAGCCCAAAATCTGTCCAGCTACTTTGTTCAAGATTTCACTAGCTGGGCGACCGAGCTTTGCTCGGATTATTCTGTAAGTAAGAATACATATCCCGGTTTTTTCTCGGAAAAATCCCTTTTTCCGGCAAAACACCTATGTAGATAAACTTAAAACTCTAAACCTTGTGTAAATATAAATTTTCATGAAAATTGTTAGAGCCGTTTCCGAGATAGCTGGTTAGTTTATAGAAATGAATGAATATAATATACAAGAATTGCTCATTTGGAGAAATAGGATAGGATTTATCTGTATTTTCATTACAAACATACTCATCGCATCACGGCACGCATTCCCTCCCAACTACTCCAACCAATCGAATCGTAACAAAGACTTAACCGCACCGATCTTTTATCCTTAGTCAAGTATATCACGTGGCCTGATCAGAACCGGTAAAGACGAAAAGGGTTCCCCCAGGCGTATAAAGGCCTTTGGCTGTAAAGTTGGGTACGGATAAAATATTCCGCCAATGACTGCGGAGACCCTAAAATAGAACCTTTCTTTGAGAATTCAGACTTATTTAAGAGAAACTGTAACTTGGACTACCATTCAAGGAAGGTAGATGACCTCCCAGCCAAGGCGAATTGACACTTATTCTTTAGGAAATAAGGACTCGGAAGGGGACAGTCGATTTGCTACGCTGTAAGTTGTGGATGCACAATATGTAGGTTAATGGTTTCGATTGAAACTCGTAGATATCTATTGTCCTAATGTAATGTTCGCAGAGCGATCGTTTTGTAGAATCGATGGTTACACAAAAATTTGTTGCGCTGAAATTTCAATAAGTAACCAATTTATTCTAATCAGTTTTGCATCTGATTTGAATGCAATGTAAATATCTAATCAGACAACCAAGTGCTGTTTTTTTTAAAAAAGTGTTTATTTAGTCTTTAGTCTTTACATGTGATTTTAGCTAGGTACTATAAGTAGGCAAACGTATCTACATAAAAATAAGGCAGACGGAGAAAGAGCACACGAACCACTAGAATCTAGTGACTAGATACGTAAACAAAAACATGCCTATTTCACGTCTTGCAATTTGCATATTTTTTAGGTTTAAAGTTGAAGTGTAATAGTAACAGGTCGCTAGCCTGGAGCTGAAAATCGAGAATGGAGACGACTTATTCAAAATAGTGCAAATCCGTTTGTAATTTCTTTTGTAGATAGATAAAGGAGGTTTAAGACCAAAAGTAGATGTGTTCCAGCCGAAATTGTGACTGTACAAACATAATCTTCCTACGTGTTTTTGGTCGAGAAAGCATGTCTTTTTGGAAACGAAATAAGTAAGAATAAGCGACAAATGCATGACATAAGTTAACAACGTTTATAACTGGCTGAAAACAAATTCGACGGTTAGCAGCACGGTAAAAGTTATTGAGAAATAATTGCAACCACTTATACTGTCGCCGGCCAAGCGAGTGGATTGTCATTTGTTTTAATTACACTTTATTGATAGTAAATGGATAGGTTTCATAGATTGGTCTTGATATTAATACTTACGTATCACAATGCTCTCAGAAGGCTGGGTCTGGCATCTGTAACAAAGAAAAGAAGATTAGAAATACTTGTGTGTATCTAGTAACTTTGTCTATGATGTTATTAAAGTAAATTATCAGGAAGGTCACCTCTGTTTGACAAGGGCAACTGTATTAAAGAAATCTCAACTTTAATAGGATTTTTGGTTTCCGAAATTGTTTATTTTTCTAGGATAAAAGTGGCATTATGTCTTTCCTTGTAACAAACTATATCTGTCCAAAACTTCCTTAAAATTGGTTTAGCGGTCGACACGTGAGGAGCCATTAACCACATTGCATTTGCAAAAAAAATAAGCTCAAATTTTTGTCATTGGCTGTGCTAGAGCGTGTAGTACTTACAATATTTCAGGACTACAAAGTTATGACCCTGTGGTGTCGGGTTTTTGATGATACCTCTACACTACTTCCGTAGATGTCTTATGAGGTGACTAAGAAAAATTTAACATGCTTTAGGCGACATGTTGGCAACCTTTCTTTGTTGCACGTTATACCTACCTCTTCTGTGTTAAAACTGAAAATTATGCTAAAATTGGTTCCAAAACTATTGGCACAGTTTAGGCTTTGTAACGGTGCGTGTGATCTGCCTGCCTCATTATGGAATACGAGTATAGATAGGCGTGATTATGTAGTATTTATGCTATGAAGTTATAAATGTAATAAGTTCAACGGGGGAGCAGCGCTTTTACGTGAACTTGTATCAAGAGGATTTTTGGATGGGGGTATTTTTCACGCTGGTATGAAACCCTTACTGCTCAATTCCGATTCGAACTTGACCAGTTTTTTGTTTACAATACGAGGTCATAGATTTTCGAGGAAGCCATTTTATCTCGCTAACCGTTTCCCGTTACATCAGTAACGTAACCCCAACCGCCATCGACAATGATACATCAGCTCAATCTTCCCAGGGGATAGCGAGGGTCTCACAAATTTCCCCATAGACTGATGAGTTTTCCCGTCCCGGAGCGGTGTCGTATGTTGACATAAGAGAGGCACGATTGGTATGATGTTTTAGGGAATTTGCCGTTACCATGGTTACCATTTGACATTTATAATAACATTTTTTTATAGCACATTCCTTAAGAAGTTAGCAATCTTGTGGGTTTCACGATTGTGACTATTGTGAGTTGCGGATAGGGCGTCTATGTTTAGGCGCAACAAGCAAATAGCCTACATTAAGGCTGCCTTTCCACCAGAGATAGAGAGCAGCTGTGCTGCGAAGATATATTAAGCTGCGCTACGAAATCCATTTCCACCGGTGCTATAATATGTTATGTGCACCAATGAGTATGATTGGTGGAAATCAAACGTATCCGTAGCATCGTAACAGAGCACATCTCTGGTGGAAAGGCAGCCTAAGAATCCTGTGGTATCATTAATGATTACTATCATTTTATTACATGCAAATTTCGAACATCTCAAAACAGATGAAGATTAAAAAAAGAAAACAAATTATTCGAAATTTAGAATACGACGTCGGCGCGGTCAGTGAGAACCTGTGACGTAGATGTTCAATTTGTTTGTGGAATTTGTTATTAGTAATTATTGATGTCGTGTATCAACTTATGTGTACTATTGTTAAAGGTCAAGCTTTTGTGGCAACGATATGTTTCAAGTTCTGTTTATTCATCACGTTTGTAATTTCAAATGGAGCAGAGTATATGAAATGAAATATACACGATTTCGCGCTTAATAGCTATGCTAAGAACAATATTAGGTTTAGATAGGTGTTATAGTGAGAGATTGTTTGCCTATCGGCTAAGGCATTAACTTTAAACCGAAACACATTTGCCTTTACATTTCAAACGACAAAACCTAAAAGTACACCGAAATACGAAATATACCTTTAAATGTAACGCTCAAATAAAGTACGTTTTCAACGTGTCGACATTTTCCACTTTCTAAAGACTCCACCGCATGTGTTCAGCACATTACTGAAATGACTTTTTCTGTTACATGAAGTGAAATGAGTTTCGTTCCCATTCGGTAGCGCGGCGATTGGGCATGAGAAATAGGCTGTCGTGAGAATTATGACATTTACCTACTGAATGCATAAAATTTTGTAACATTTGTAAGATTAGGTAGGTATTCTAGTTATGTAATAAATTTTACGATCTGTCATTGTAATTAAATAAATAAATATCATTGAACAATATTCACACTAATCACCTAGTCCCAAAGTAGGCAATTTTAATGCCTGTGTTAAGGGTACTAGACAACGGATAAACTTACTTATATATTGATCAACATCATACAAACATCTGCCCCGACCGGGGATCAAACCTGGGACCTTAAGCTTCACAGTCAGGTTCTCTAACCGCTGGGCTATCCGGGTCAATGCGCACTAGACTTATGTCACCTTATGTACAGGGTATATCAAGAACACTAAATAATAAATAATAATACCTGCCTGAGGATTACAGAGTTGTTGACTAAAATACTATTTAGCCATTTTAGCCCTATTTAGATAGATTACCATTAAATATTGTACACGTATTTTTTCTTTTATTTGACAAACAAGAAATGCTCTGAAACATATTTATAAAACACCTCCTCTGTTGATGTCGTAAAAAGCGACAAAGGGACAGTTTTAGGTATGTTTAGCTACCTGTCACTATTTATGCTAAACGCGTTTTCAATCTCGATTTATACATACGTGAGTAGATTTTTTTTATTTCATCGTGTGTGTATGTATTTAACATTAGCCCATTAAAAACTAAGTAAACTTCAATTATACATTTATTTCATTGAACAACTTTCTACAGATAGATAAGTTTCCCGCGTCTATTTCTGTGCTTGTTAATTAACTAGCTCGGTGCCGAGTTGCCAACTTGTTATTATCTCGTTTGTCATATTTCATCATGAGACGGCAGAACGTATTGCTATTAGGAGAAAGCTCATACTCATCTGTAATACCAGTAGGCTTAGCAACAAGTCCGAATAATTGCGCGCGATTTGAAACCTGTCACTGTTCTATCTTTTCTATCTTTGCAAACCTAAAACTATGCTCGAAGTGGCGAAGCATGAAATAGTCATGGTTTTGTCTATGTAGTGTTTCGTATGCTCTGCCTACTCCATTTGGGAATACAGGCGTAATGTATGTATGTATGTATAAATTAAATTACTTAGTCAAAGTTGTCTATCATGTACAGAATTCAGTTTTATATTATTTTATTAATATTATCTTATCACATACATATCGTCACCTGTAATATGAATTAATGTAACCGCCAAAATGACGAAAATGAGTTAAGTATACAGTTCGATTGCAAATTTTCTGTTCTATCGATCCCTGTCATTGAAATTCGGCTATCTTGAAAAAAATGTCGATTACGTTAACCAAAATCTGGCC
>BHDV01021621.1:73759-96428 GCA_005406045.1 Adoxophyes honmai
GTCCAGTAGTTTCGGAGCCTATTCGATGCAAACAAACAAACAAACAAAAAAACAATCAAATCTTTCCTCTTTATAATATTATTAGTATTAGTATTAGTATATTAGTATAGATGAAAAATACACGTGTGATGTAGGGTAAACCTCTCCAGTTCCTCCGTGGGTTCTGAGTTCCTCAGAAGCGACTTAGGAAATGAGTGAAGGTACATTTTAGGTTACAGGCTGGCAACCTGTCACTACTATACCTGCCAACTTATAACCTAAAAAATATGCCAGAAGTAGCTACGAAAGAATTAGGCATGGTTTTGTCTAAGTAGCATTTCGTGTGTCCTTTTTAAGCCATTTGGGAATAGTTTGATGGAATTTCGTTAATTTTCTCTTTGTATACTTCGGTCCCTAGGCATAACATTGCCTACAATGCCAACACATCTGCTTGTATCTATCTACATACAATTGATACAATACAGCATGTAGGAAACGCCCCAATAGAGATCATGTCTACACATACCACGAAATTAATACTCCAAATGCAACAAGGCAGTCAAACTACAACTGTGACTAATAAAGCCAACATAAACATTAAGAGCCGCCTATAAAATACCCACCCAAACGTCAAACGAAATGTCCGAAATACACCCTGATATACTCATTACAACTAGTCAACAAGTGCCCAAATTAGGTTGTTCTTGGCAAACAACACCAATTCGGTCTGACCTCGTTTTGGACACCGCCCAACTGGCTGGTGATAAAAATTTACAAGCGATGCCGTTCGAAATTTAAAAGTACTTTTTTGGAATTGGCTTCGATTTAGGTTGAGTTCGGGTGTAACCTGCCAGTTATAGAATGCCGCTATAAAAATTCAGGGATGACAATGACAATGAAGATGGTATTTTCTTTGTTAATCTGTCTAATTTTTGTTTTCTTTTTACTATAATGGTTACTGTGTATCTTTTTAATTATACCTCTCAACTTAATCAAAAGAAATATCTAAGTAATTTTTCACATCACCATTGAAAAAATAAAATTTAGTTTTAAAGTCAAATCAGATAGTCCATATAAGTAGTCTTTAAATATATTAAAATAATCTTAAGTAGTGAAATAAAACGGAGACATTCATGTCTTTATAGATCTAATAGCTGCCGTAGCGCGTTGCTCCAGATGATGGGTTACGAAATGGCCCGAAATATGTCGATATTATAATTAACAGAACAAATTAAAATTAACTTAAAGAATAAAACTACACAAATTAAAACTAAGTCTAAAGCTATAATTACTATAACTATAAAATAAATTTCCCCCAAGTAAGTAAGTGTCGATATTGTGAGTAAGTCTCGATGTAGTTTAAAACAATCAAGGAATACTTTAGAAATTACAAAAAAGAATTAATCAAGCATTCATAGCCGAAGTAAATTAAATAGTAATAGTTAAATGGTACGCCATTTGTTTAGACTTGTCATCGTATACTATTACACTTGTAAAAAAGCAAAATATGCTCCATTCCAATTTTAAATCCACCTTTCAAACTGCCGCCTGCCCTAAAAATTCAAATTCTAATTTTGAAATACCGCCGAGCGCAATTGAGCTGCGTTCAAAGTTAGTAACGCGATAAATTAAGAGGATAGTGTGAACGCGGCGCTAAGCCCCGTTTCACACTAACCGCCTGTAGTGGATTTGAAAAGTCTTTATGAGGAAACTTCAGCAATATCCTCATACATTTTTCATGGAAGAAGTTTATGTTTTTTAACTGACTTGGTTTAAGGAGTTAGTGTTTTTTTTTTCAGAGAAACGTTTTAAATTTTCCGCTTGGGGTAGGCAGAGCAAATAAATCGTAATATCGAAGTGATTATGACCTGTGCCCTGATATTGTAAAAGGGGATCGTGAGTTTGAATCTCACGCTCGCACATCTGTTTTTTTCGGAATACATACAACATACAAACACGCCTATGTTCCCAAATAGGGTAGGCAGAGCACACAAAACTTGGCATGGACAAAACCGTAATTCACGTTTTGTAGCCACTTCTAGCATAATTTTAGGTATAAAATCAGATGGAAAAGGTATTACAGTGATAGGTTGCTAGTCTGTCGCCTAAAGCATACCCGAATCTATTTCCTTAGTCGCCTCTTACGACATTCACAGAAGAAATGGAATGGTATTATTCTAATCCGACTCCATATAGGATAAACATCAGTTTTTTAAACCTAAAATAATGCTTAAATTGGCTACGAAGCGTAAAACGCTCATGGTTATGTTTGTGTATCGTTTCCTGTGCCATACCTACCCGTTTGGGGATACATACGAGGTTATATGTATGTATCACACTGAGAACATTAAAACCGTAACCGCACGTTCCGCCGTCCGTCGGTACGTGACCCGGTTTCCGACCGCGTTATTTACCGTATCCGGTTTTAAGTTATTTCGCGGATCCATTGACTTCCTACGTGTAGAGACCTCGTGTAGTCCGTCGGGATCGCAACTACCACCTTATACGCTGATACTGCCGCAACACATTTATAATCCGTCTGGTACGAGTATAGGGATGTCGAGTAGGTGAAAAATTACATATACACATATTCTCACGCCTGTATTCCTAAGAAGGGTAGGCAGAGCACATGAATTCAAAAATCCAGTGCCACTATTAGCAATTTCAGGGTAACCAGATGGTTAAACGTGATATTGCAGTGACAGGTTGCTAGCCCATCGCCCACAATACACGAACCCTTTCCCAGAGTCGACTCTTACGACACCCACGGGAAGACAGGGAGAGGTGCTATTCTAACCCGACACCACACGGGGTCAAAAATTATGAAAAAGGTGAAAAATTATGTAATTCTAATTAGTCTGTTACTTAGATTATGGAAAAAAATAATACATACAATCACAACTGTATTCCCAAATGGGTTAGGCAGAGCACACAAAACGCTACATAGACAAAACGATGACTATTTCACGCTTCGTGGCCACTTCTAGCATATATTTTTCGGTTTTAAGGTGGCATAGTGACAGGTTGCTAGCCTGTCGCCTAAAGAATACCTAAACCCATTTCCTTAGTCGCCTCTTACGACATCCACGGAAGAAATGGAGAGGTGTTATTCTAGACCCGACACCACACCTAGACCACACATTAAAATTCCGGGCAAAAACTTCACAGTGGTTTTCTAACGCGTACACCCGACCACTGGTTAAAATATCATACATACATACATACATTATCCTCACGCCTGTATTCCCAAGAAGGGTAGGCAGAGCACATGAATTCAAAAATCCAGTGCCACGTTTAGCAATGTCAGGGTAACCATCCAGATGGTTAAACGTGATATTGCAGTGGCAGGTCGCTAGCCCATCGCCCACAATACACTAACCCTTTCCCAGAGTCGACTCTTACGACACCCACGGGAAGAAAGGAGGAGGTGCTATTCTAACCCGGCACCACACGGGGTTAAAATATCCCCGGTTAATTTCCGGCCACCCTGTATATTTGTAGCTTCTATAACTGCTTATATTTACCATATTTACCGCAGATTATCACCCAGTCTGTAACAGCTTGTATAGTGTCGAAAACTGGGTCATACATAAAACAACAGCCTGCGGTGACATAGTCCAAGCGCGACGGGCGGTCGTATCAAATTGCATCGGGAGCATCTACCAACAAAGTGTTACTTTATGTGCACTAATATAACAACGGGGTGCCATTTTACTGTTTGTAGACATTGTATCGACTAGTTGAAGGAAAATTTACGATAATGGAAAGGAATTTGTGTTTTGTTTTTGTGGAATTTGTATGCCATAATGTAGGCAAAAAGTTATGGTAGGAATATTTTAGGCGACAGGCTAGCAACTTGTCACTATAGTATCTCAACTTTAATTGTGGTACGGGACGTGAATTAGTCATGGTTATGTCTATACACGGTGACTTCTAATCCGTGATCAGGTACCATTTTTTCTAACTCAGTAATTGATGGCGATCACGCAGAACTCGGAATTACATGAAAAGAACTTGTTTTTTTTTCAAACTTATTTTAATTTTGAGATAATTTTTATCCTAAAATCCTTGTCACTCTACTAATTTGTATCTAAAAGCTTATAACCTCTTTACAAATTTACTGGCAATTGATAATTTATGAGTAATAACTTGTAACTGTCATTGTCATATTGCATAAACAAAGACGTATAAAGTTGCGACCACACCAATACTTAAAAAACGATGACGGTACGAATTCGCAGTGACCTCTCTGTTTTGACGCATGCTCGCCGTTTTTTAAGCATTGGTGTGGTCGCAACTTTAAGATCCGTCAAATTTCCCGCCTTAGCGATGCGATGGCAAATGACGTCGTCATGTTCATGTAGGATGACCATGTGTAATCAGTGGTAATTCTTTTCAATTAAGTTTTAACTTTTAATTAATTAAACATAGAAGGAATTGCGTGAGACCTCGCTTAATAAGTTCAATTTAGGGTATATGTTAATATTTTCGGGTTCCTGATCACGGATTAAAAATCACCGTGTATACATATAGCGTTTTGTATGTTCTACCTACCCCATCTGGGAATACAGGAGTGATATGTGTGTGTGTAAGGAAGGCATAGGCGACAGGCTAGCAACCTGACACTTTATATGTGCCAACACAAAATCTAAGTCGTTAGAAGAGCACACATAGTTAACGATAAATAAACAAAACCACGACTCACGTTTTATGGTTATTTCTACGATATTTTTAAGTTTTAAGAGGATAGGAGTCGCGCCACTTCTCCATACAAACGTAGTCCCCTGTTTTCTCCGTGAATAATGACATTAGAGCCAACATTTTTTTTACATTATATTTGTATCTGTTGTGGCTATGCCCCTATGATTTGCTTTTATCGATTTTCTAAATAAAAAAATAAAAAATAATAAAAAAAATAGAAAATGGATAAAAGCAAATCATAGGGGCATAGCCACAACAGATACAAATATAATGAAAAAAAAAATATTTTTTTTGCTCTAATGTCATTATTCACGGAGAAAACAGGGGACTACGTTTGTATGGAGAAGTGGCGCGACTCCTATCCTCTTAAGCTGACAGGTGCAATAGTGACAAGTTGCCAGCATCCATCTAAAAAAAATACAAGCATATTTATTAACATTTAAACGTCTTAAACCCATGAAATCAATGTCAAACTCATTATCCACGATCAAAAGGGCTTGTCACCAAAACGGGTAGCTGTGAACATAGTATAAACAGTATAAACACTGATGCAAGGAACCGGTCTCGCAAAACATATACGTTTACTCTCACAACACTATCATCAGCTATTACGTTAAGCCACCAAAACCGATTAATCACACAAAGACCCGAGATCAGTAGTTCTCAAACTTTGCCAGTTCTACAGGTTGAAACATATACGAGTATACGAGTGTAGAGTGCAGCGCAGACGGCACAATTTTTGTGCGATCGAGTCTGCGGCGCACAAAAAGTCTGCATGAATTGTATGCACTATGCGCCCGACTTTTTGCGCGGCGTGTGCGTTACTGCATATAATTGCATAGGTTCTATTTTCACAGACTAAAAAGTGCGTCACGGATAGTCTGTCGTCTGGGCAGCACCTAAGTTATAAACAGAAATATTGTTCCCTAACGCACTCTATCATCATCGTATATTATTATCATGAATATTTTACAGTCCGCATAGCCTCTTTTAGCATATTTTTTAGTTTTTTAAGTTGAAAAGTGTGTTAACTGCTTGGTGTCGGCATAAAATAATACCTCTCCATTTCTTCCGTGGATCTCGTAAGAGGTGGCCAAGGAATTCGAATAAAGTATATTCTAGGCGATAGGCTCGCAATTTGTCACTATTATTCCTGCCAACTCAAAACTTTAAAAAATGCTAAAGAGGCCACGAAACGTGAAATAGTCAGAGTTTTGTCTATGTAGCGTTTCGTTAGCTCTGCCTACCCTATTTGGGAACACAAACGTGATGTACCTACATTATGTACATAATAATATATGTTTGTATAAATTGAGGTAGACCTGTAGGTAGAAGTCAACGACCTGTAGTTTGAGAACCACAGGCATAATCCTAAATCAATTCTTATCACAAACCTCTTGATTAAGGGCCTGAAGGACAAAAACGAGAGTATACAGAGACGTGGAACCCTGTCGAAGCAATCGAGTGTTAGCGGTTACGAATGAATGTGTTCGATGGAGCAGAATGACAAGGTTCCAACGCGCTCCTCGATAGGATTTTATTGTGAATGCTGGTACTGGAGTATTGGAATGAAAAGGTTCTTTGTCCGGTAAAGTGTTTAAAGATGTTTTAAGAATTAAACTCGTAACTTCACTTGGAATTTTAGTTTAGACTCGCAGTATGAACGCTGATTTTGAGGTCTGTATTTCCAATTGGGGTAGGTAGAGTATTCGAAACGTTACATAAAAAAACAAGACTTTCGCATTTAGTCGCTACTTCAAGTATATGTTTTTAGGTTTTGAATTGGTAGGTATGAAAGCGAATGATTGCTAGCCCGTCGTCTAAAATGTACCTTGTAACCTATTCCAATAACCAAGGTTTCCGTGTAAGTATAATAAATAACCCCCCCCCTCCTTCCGTCCTTTCTTCCCGTGGGTGTCGTAAGAATCGACTCTGGGAAAGGGTCAGTGTTTTGTGGGCGATGGGCTAGCAACCTGTCACTGCAATGTCACGTTTGGCCGTCTGGTTACCCTGAAATTGCTAAACGTGGCACTGGATTTTTGAATTCATCTTGGGAATACAGGCGTGAGAATATGTATGTATGATGTATAATAAATAACATCGCTCCGTTTCTTCCACGGATGTCGTAAGAGGCGACTAAAAAAATAGGTTCAGATTTTACGCGACAGTTAAAAGTAGTCACAAAATGTGAAAGAGTTATTTATAGCTTTGATTATCCCTTTCCGGCCGAGTCGATACAAGCGTGCAAATAACTTTAAAAAAATCCTGAGTGCGCGCAAATCATCTTTTCGCGACCAAGCCGATACTGATCGATCGTGCAGACACTAGCGCCACTCGCGGCATGTGAAAAGGGTAAGTTTCTAGTGTCTGTCGGTCGCACGACACTCCCGACTATGGCGGCGTTTTTTGACGGGAGTAGCACAATACATAAGTACATATTTTTGTATTATTTTGATAATCTGGTGGTAATTTAATGCACGATTCGCATATGTAACGAGGTTAACTTAATAAATCTATAGAAATGTAGAAGTATACTTATCATTTCACGCGAAATGTAAGCTGTTAAAAAAAATTTGCACGATCGTGTGGGTTCGGACTTTACACGTGAAATGCAAATCGAGCAAAAACTCAAAAAAACACACATTTTTATTAAAATAAGTTTGTTTTTATATTGTAATAATTAGTCTCAAATTACTCATAATTGATTATTACATAATTAAGTCTCAGAAACCGAAATTTAAATTTGTATCTGCGCAATTTTCGCTTCAAACTCCAAGAAATGTATGGCAAAATACCAAAAAAGAGACGTCGCACTCAATAATGGAATCCAATGCCAGATATGAGATGCCAGATGGATGCCAGTGATAGCAAGAAAGTACCAAAAGGCTGCTAAGCCTCTGATATACGATGGATATGATCACTTACCCGACTTTGACGATAAAATTCAAAAATACTTAGTTTAATTGATTGTGATTGATGTTATAAAGAATTTAAATTTCGGTTTCTGAGACTTAATTATGTAATAATAAATAATGAGTAATTTGAGAATAATTATAACAATATAAAAACAAACTTATTTTAATGAAAATGTGTGTTTTTTTGAGTTTTTGCTCGATTTGCATTTCACGTGTAAAGTCCGAACCCACACGATCGTGCAGTTAAGTTTTAGGATGATTTAGAGCAACAGGATTTTTTTTCGTATTTTTCTCATAGATTATGGAGCAAAACAATACAATTCATTGGCATTTTAGTAACATTTTCGCAAAAAGAGTTTCTCGGCCGGAAAGGGTTAAGCAATGTTGCTTGAGTTCTGCCTACTTTATTTGTTAATACATACAAGCAAGAATACATAAAAACCCAATACTAGTATCTACACCCTTTTTCTTTTCATTTCCCCAAAGAAACTGTTAGTAAACAACTTTTATTCCAATAATAACAAGCTAAGAGCCCTCTTAACAAACATATATATATGTATATGTCACCGTCTCCACGAACTCAAGATATCTCATTTGATTGGTTAGGCAAATGTCAAATAAATATGCGATTTTTCTGAATAGCAAAGTTACATTTACATACATCGAAGGCTGGAGCTTGGGGGTTGAAATATTAAATAAGAAATTGGAAAATTCGTCGCCATGTTGAAATGGTAGTAAAAAAAATCCACAAATGTAAAGTAAAATGTTTTAGTGTTTGACGCCTACTAGTTGTATACTTATCCTTACTATCCTTATCCTTATCCTTACTAATATTATAAGTCAGAAAGTGAGTTTGTTTGTTTGTTTGTTTGTTTGTTCCGCTTTCACGCCGTAAGTACTGAACCGATTGCTTTGAAATTTTGCAGACACAAAGATAGAAGTCCGGATTAAATAATAGGGTACTTTTTATCCCGGAAAAAATTGATGTTCCCGAGGGAAAACAAAAATATAGTTTGCTTAATAGATCGATATCAATCGATGATAGATCGATATCGATCGATGATCGATCAATAGATGATAGATCGATGGCGCTGTGTGTCGTTTGAAATGAGAAGTTTTCTTATAGTTGTGCTTTATACCGCAATGTAACCGAGTTCCACGCGGGCGAAGCCGAGGGCGGAAAGCTAGTATGTCATAGATACTACGTTAAAGTGACGTAAGTAGCTAAGATTTTAATGAAGAAAAATCCTCTCAGTCGAATTTAAGGCATATTGTTTTTACATAGAGTGCCCATGACATCATACTAAACAAAAAGAAAAAAAAAACTAGTTGTAATTAATTTTAAGAGCACTATATTGTAAAACTGTTGTGTCTTACGCGGAGCGCACAGTTAAACTAAAATAAAAAAAGTATATACTAAAATCATCAAGGTAAGGACCACGAGTCCGTAGATGAAAAATATGTTTAAAAAAAAAATACCTCTTTTATCTTATTTTTTTTTTGTTAGAATTCGCTGCAAAACATAGAATAGTCATGAAAATTACTATATACCATGTCGTGTGCTCTGCCCATCTGTCCCCAACGGGTAGGCAGAGCACATGCAATGCTAAATAGTTAACCATGCCTATTTCCCCTTTCATAATCAATTCTTGTATAGATATTTATAAGCGTGTCAACCGGAAAATTGCTAATTTAAAAAGCTATAAAAAGCATCCCGTGTACCCGTATGGTGCCGGGTTAGAATAGCACCTCCCCCTTTCTTCCCATGGGTGTCGTAAGAGTCGACTCTGGGAAAGGGTTAGTGTATTGTGGGCGATAGGCTAGCAACCTGTCACCGCAATATCACGTTTAACTATCTGGTTACCCTGAATTTGCTAAACGTGGCACTGGATTTTTGAATTCATGTGCTCTGCCTACCCCTCATGGGAATATGGACGTGAGAATATGTAGGTATGCATAAAAAGCATCGACAACTAACAATTATTTTTAAATCCAGCAGCTTATGGCATGCCGTGTCCTCGTTCAAAACAATATTCTGCGAATGTTATTTTTATCGAATCGTAAAAATAGAGTTGACATTTAACAAATTCGAATGTCGAACAAATTGCAGGCGTGGTAATGATTGGCAGGCACGTTCGTTAGGGTTGCTAGTTAATTGATTTAACCCCCAACGTAATAAGAGGGGAGTTAGTTTGACGTCAACATCTCTTTTTTCTATCATACATACATAAAATCACGCCTGTGTTCCCAAATGGGGTGGGCAGACCACACGAAACGTGACAAAAACCAAAACCATGATTATGACTATATCATGCTTCGCAGCCACTTCTAGCATAGTTTTAGGTTTGTAAAGATGGCAGAGGTGACAGGTTGTGTTTTTCTATCACTCAAAAATTAATCGATTTGATGAGTACCTTGATTAAATTTTAACGATAAATACGGTTTAATCATAATTTTAATGGATTTGTGTGGTGTCACAGTTTGCTAGTCTGTCGCCTAAAATATACCATTACCTATGTTTTTCCTAAGTCGCCTTTTACGACTTCCATGGAAAAAATGAGTGATTTTCACGGCATTTCTTGTTCAAAAGAGTACGCAATTTATACACCCGTAAAATAAAAAAAAAAACAAAAGTAACGTTATATTTTTTTAGATCTAACATACATACATACATGCATATTCTCACGCCTGTATTCCCAAGAGGGGTAGGCAGAGCACATGAATTCAACAATCCAGTGCCACGTTTAGCTATTAGATCTAACATACCTTTGTAACATGCAACGAAGGCGAAAAATAAGTGGTGGGGAGGTGATGGTGGGCATTTGTCGACTTTTACGAAAAATTAAGATTATTTGTAACAAATTATTGATAAAATTTCTATCCTAATTTTTTTTTTGATAATAATTTTACTAAAATAAAAGTTTTTAACTTACAATAAATTTTACATTTCACCAACTATACTATCTCGTCGTTAGTAGCTGACAACCCTGAAAAGCCTAATCCAATTAGAATAACTACAATTAAATTCAGTGAAAGGCTTTCCCTTTGACCTATGTTTCCAGATTTTAGGTCATTTAGGTAATTATTAGGCATTAACATTGATGTTAGTGGCGATAAAATTTAAAGGTCTTTTAGGGTAAGTATTACTTGAACTAAATTAACATAGAATTGTGGTTAATTGACTTAGCTGTACCTATAATTAGAATGAAGCTCTCGGATTACAATATTATGCATACATAGGTAGGTATTTCATGTGTGTATTCCCAAAAAGGGTAGACAGAGCACATTAAACGCCATAAAGACAAAACCGTAACTATTTCGCGTTTTGTAGCCACTCCTGGCACTTTTTGATTCTAAGGTAAGAGGTACAATAGTGACAGCTTGCTAGCCTGTTTCTTAGTCGCCTTTTACGACATACACGGAAGAAATTGATAGATGTTATTCTAAATCTGACGTCACAGGGTATTGAAATTATCTACATACATACGTACATGATACAATCACGCCTGTGTTCCCAAAAGGGGGTAGGCATAGAAAACCACGAGAATTTCATGCTTAGCAGCCACTCCTACCACAGTTTTTGGCTTTAAAACAGATGGAAGATGCCCCATTAATGACAGGTTAGGTAAAGCATCTAACCCTGCATCCGTAGTGGCCTTTTGCGACATCCACGGAAGAATACGGGTCAAAATACTAATGGAGGGAAGAGTGGAAAATCCAAACTTGTTTGTTGGAAGTTCGAAAAACACTTTCCTAGTACAAAAACAACTCAATCAAGTCGAGACCAGCGCAATACTAGTAAATATTAGTTAGTAAAAGGAATGGGAATTTTATTGTTTTACATTTCCTGGACGAGTGTTTTGTTCAAAAATATTTCCAGCTAAAAATGTTTATTTTGGCTTGTTTACGGAAGTTTTTTGTGTAAAGAAATATATGCTTTCTTAGAGTACAAATGTTTCTTTTACATATACTATTTTGCTATCTGCAAAGCGAGTTAAATTACACCGTGTGGTGTCACGTTTAGCACACACCTCCATTTCTATCGTCGATTTTGTAAGAGGCAACGAAGGTTAAGGTATGTTCTAGGCGACATAATATCAGACTGTCATTCTTATTCTTTTTCTATCTAAATTTAAACATAAAATTTTGCTGAAGGTAGCTACGAAGCATTAAAATAGTCCTGCAGGGCTATAGTCTAAAGCACTAAAAATCAACATCGGTTTCAATTTGACAATTGAAACCTAATCTCGCTTTGAAATTGAAACACTTGGTATCACTTAACATCATCGCAACCGAAGCCCATACCCATATTTGACTTTTGATATTTAAAGCACATTGAACGAATGATTTACTTAAAATTGCTTTTGCGTAAGCTCTACGAATACTCTCACAATCGTAATCCAGTTTTTTACACGAAAGCACTTTACCGCGACGCTCGTGATCTAAATAGCTTTCCTCCGTGAAACCGATGTAGATTTTTGATGCTGGGAACAGCAAGTTTGGACATAAAGGTGCGTGTTTAAGTATCTAATATAATGTCTTTCAGAGAAATAAAAGAATCAACGCGAGATCTAAATTCATCCTCCTAAATATGTGAAACTTCCGTAAAAGTATAATAAGGCTTAGAAATTATGTTTTTTGAGTGTCCAATAAAACAAGGAGACAAAGAGACATAGCAGGCTCCAACGTACCTAAAAGTAATCTAGATTATGAAACAGGCACGTGATAAAACAGCGGCGAATCATTAGGTATTTCAACTTTCCTCGTTACGCGCTACCATAAAGTACAATTATTACGCAGTGGATGGAAAACAGTACGAAAATACATACATTCATACATAAAATCACGCCGATGTTCCGAAATGGGAAAGACTGAGCGCATTAAATGTCATATAACTCGTAGACAAAGCAATGACTATTTTAAGTTTCATAACATAATATAAATTTATAGATGTAAAAATGCGTACGAGGAACATCGTTGTTTTGCAACATCAATGTATGTCATTTGTCATTATAGTAAAACCAATTGTAACAAATACGGTAATTATAAAAAAAAACACAATACAGTATAACAAATTATGGCGGGGGAACAATAATTACATTAGCAAAATGGCAAAAAAAAATGGCATCAACTTTAAACTTATTTTTTTATGACAGTCGATATTATAACAATAGTTTGTATGCAACTAGATTGGCACTCCTTTCTTTATTTTGTCCCTTTCTTTCTATGAAATGTTTCACGTGATCTACCATACCATTTCGAAACCTCAGTGAATTGCATTCTGAGTTTTCGGTTCTTATAAAGTTGCCACGGATCATTTTGAAAAATATAGATTTTTTGGAATATTATAATCGATTAATCTTTAGGGGCAGCGCAGACGACAGACTTTTGTGCGATCGAGTCTGCGGAGCAATAAAATCTCTGAATGGCGCGCAGACAGTTTCCATTCATAGATTTTATTGCTCCGCAGACTCGATCGCACAAAAGTCTGTCGTCTGCGCTGCCCCTTAAAGTCATGTTCATAATAGCGTACGTAGCGCTAATTTGCCCAATCTCTATTGATGCTATACCACTTGAAGTTAAAATACTACGCCACAACAACCTTGAAATTTACTGACACATTAAATGTCACACAGGACAGTTTTAACGGTGAATAGCACTGCACCCGTAACACTGCGGGCGTCCATGTCCTTAGTTGTAACACTTAAAGTGTGCGGGTAACCGCAATACAGCTGCTTTAACAACGGCACTTCGCTAAATCATGGCTTGTGCTGTTCGTAATAAACTTGTGCTTTACTTTGTTTTCCCCTTTCTTGAATTTTAAACGATTGTATAGTATTCTCCTGTTTTTCAGAATACAGAACCTTCCGTACCTTAATTGCTTTAGACGACAGGCTAATGACATGCCACTATTATACCCTTTCAATCTAATCTTCGATCTAAAATCGTGTTAGGTTGCTACAAAACTTGAAATAGTCACAGTTTCAGTCAATGAAACAACCATCTGCTTCATTTTATGAAAGAAAAGGTTTTATTAAAAAAAAGACCGTCGTCAAGTATCTTGGTGGCCAGTATGTATGAATATTTGAATTATGAATATTTAGGTGGAGCGAACCAAATAGTTTTAGGACATCTTGTGCTCTGCCTACTTCACTCAGGAATGCAAAAAACATTTTTGTTGTAGCTCCCCCCCTCCCCCAGTAAATAGTATTTTTTGTCTATTTTTAGTATTTATTGTTGTAGTGGCAATAGAAATACATAATCTGTGAAATTTTCGACAGTCTAGCTATCACGGTTCTTGAGATACAGCCTGACGACGTGGTGACAGATGGACGGACGGACAGCTAAGTCTCAGTAATAGGGTCCCGTTTTCAGCCTTTGGGTACGGAACCCTGAAAACTTTATTAAGTCCCGTTGACTGACAAGTATGAGCGTTACATCGACGAT
Source organism: Adoxophyes honmai (assembly GCA_005406045.1). Classification (NCBI taxonomy): domain Eukaryota; kingdom Metazoa; phylum Arthropoda; class Insecta; order Lepidoptera; family Tortricidae; genus Adoxophyes; species Adoxophyes honmai. The sequence goes on from BHDV01021621.1 coordinate 87,802, forward strand.
ATACATAAGTATATCAACCAAATCCCGAGTCACGTCATTTTAAAAGGTGCAAGTTTGTCTTACTGTTATCTCCTTTTACTGTGGCATGATCATAATAAAAGTCCACGTTAAAATGAGTTGGCACAGTGTTCGTTTAACAGTACGCGTTTGTTCGCGGCTTGCAGCCTTATTGCCTTATTACATAAACTTTATGTGCGCATTTGCATACGTTTTCATCATTACCTCTTTGTAGCGATTTGGAGATACAAAGTAAAATGTTTCAGGTTTATTTAACTTTATGGGAGATTTGCTGCAAATAATAAGGAAAATGAGAGTTAGGCAGAGAACACGAAACATACTGTAGCATACGTAAATCTATGGCCTTTGTTGCCTCTTGCGATATACATGGAAGAATTGGAGAGATGTCGTTCTAGTCCAACACCACACAGGTACCTAATAATAACTTTTATCTTAATAATAATCAACTCAATGTATGGCAATGAACACTTTTTTTCTCATGCAGTAAGATTTCATGTGTTCTCCCGATCCCATTAGGGAATACCAGCGTCATGTATGTAGGTATGATGTACATTTCTTTCTTTTTCTCTCTATGTATGTATGTATTGATAGCGAAGCCCTCAATTTCCCAGAGCTGCAATTTGCAGGGTGTGAATGCCCACAAATTGGGACTTTATTAGGACATTCTCGGCGCGGTGCAATTGCCACTTCGGTACAAATATTTCATCAAGAGCCCTATTGTGGGGTGTCCATGGTTATGCGTTTTGCGGGACTGTTGTTATTGTTTGTATCGAAGTACGGAGTTCTTATTTCTGGCATTTATTTATAGTTATATTTCGTAATTTTAACAGATATTGTGCCTATATGCTCTGCGTGTTACCCGTGTGGTGCCGGGTTAGAATAGCACCTCCCCCTTTCTTCCCGTGGGTGTCGTAAGAGTCGACTCTGGGAAAGGGTTAGTGTATTGTGGGCGATGGGCTAGCAACCTGTCACCGCAATATTCACGTTTAACCATCTGGTTACCCTGAATTTGCTAGACGTGGCACTGGATTTTTGAATCCATGTGCTCTGCCTACCCCTCATGGGAATACAGGCGTGAGAATATGTATGTATGTATGTATGTATGTATGCTCTGCGTGTTTCTAGATTCATAAAGAAGCAAGTCGGTGTGAACGTAGAAATGAGGCTAATAGAAAAAAATGCTTAGTTAATTTGGTCACGTAGAGAGGATGGATGAAAGTAGATTTACTTGACAGATTTATATAGGATGTGTAGCGGCCTATCACAACAAAATTATACCTATACGTGATTATTGAAATTGACAATCAGAGAGCCTTCAAAAAATATGGTAAAATATTATAATACATTGCTATCATGGTGTTGTCTGCCCCATTTAAGAATACATTCGTGATGTTTACGTATTCTTAAAGAAAATCTTAAACTTTCAAATCGATTCTAACGCACAACTACTCACATTTTTTATGAGACTATCCTGACTAATAAAAATAATGTGGTTACAGTACCGAGACGAGCTTGATTAATAGAGAAGCCAGAAAACCGTCGCCATCAGACGTACTGTAGCTATACTATAGTATGAGTACTATTCCATTACAGCTGTCTAATTTTCGGGGTATTATATGCATGTATGTATAACTCTTCACTGTACAAAACGTAACAAAATAGCTAGCATAGAACAATTTAAAATTATAAAGGGATCTTTTCCTTCTGATATTCGTGCGATTGACAAAACATTTGAAATAACAGTAGACACACAAAGAAAGTCGTCAAAAAATAATGTTCTTTTATAAAACTAGACGTATAGAATATACCGCAAATGTATGCAGATTAACTTTTTTTATTTTTTATTGTAATGTTTAATTATAACATTATTCACAAAGGAAAAATACAGAAATAAACTATATATACAAGTAGGTACATGAAAATACCCATATTATCATTTATAATGGACATTACATGTAAAAATTAATACACGTCTTGTAAAATGTATAACCAACGCAAGCCACAAGACAGACAACACTGTACACAATTCAAAGCTTTCCTATTTGCCCGTGTAGGGTTTAAAGTAACATCTCTAAACTTAAAACCTAAAAATTTGCTAGAAATAGCTACAAAAAGTGAAATAGTCACGATTTTGTAGCAGCGTTTCGTTCTGCCTTCCCTTTTTAGAAGTACAAGAGTAACGTAACTGTAGGTATGTACTATCGAACCAACTGATTCCTGACCCATCGCAGAACGTTGTCACAATAAACGTCATAAACATTTCCTTTGTCAATCAATGCAATGTCACTATGACATTCACTGTGAATAGGTTCTATGGTGGGTCAGTAATCAATTGGTTCGATGGTACTTAGCCTAACTCTCCGATCACCAATGTCACCCAAGCTTAACAAAACACGCGTAAAATATCAAACACATAAACGGCAAAATGTCGTTTACGTCAGCATAAAACTAAACGGAAATCCAGCGCTGCCACCTCGGCCCGGATTTCGAATTCAGCGAATTCCGAATTTTCCGAATGGAAATCAGATTCGGCCGCGATACGGCGAAGCGATTCGATCAGTGTACCTGTGGCAATGTTGGAGTTATGTGCCATAAAGTTGCCGCAGACGGGTAAACAATCGGAAGCGTAAAAATCACGAGATTTAAAGCCCTGGTTTCAGTAGCGGCGGTGAGAGAGAAACTATTAGAGCTATACTTACATACATCCATATAATCACGCTTATGTTCCCAAACGGGTTGGCAGAGCACACGAAACGTAAAATAGACATAACACATAACCATTATTATGATATCACAGCCACTTCTAGCATCATTTTGGGTTTGAAAACTGATGTAAGAGGTAGTATAATAGTGACAGGTTGCTAGCCTGTCGCCTAAAGAATACCTTAACTAACCCATTTCTTTAGTCGCTTCTTACGACATCCACGGGTGAAATGGAGAGGTGCTATTCTAGACCCGACACCACACGGGTTTGGTTGGGCTATGCTTTTAATTTAAGATTTATTTAAGATTTGCATCTTAATTGTCAAAACCTCACACATTTTTAAGTAAACACAAGGCATCGCCGCAAATACTGATACCGTTTGTATTGAAATTATAACAAACAGTAATAAAGTAATCATATCGAGTTTTGGGTTCCAGAGAAAAATTCAAATTTTTCCATTGAAATTCTAAATTTAAAAATAAACTGAGTACCTATGTGTACAGTGGAAACCAATCTCTGTTGGAAACTCGGTTATTGACTTATACCTACATCTACCTAGGACAAGTGTGGTCCAACTAGGTAGCTCCAACTTTGAGAAAGAGATCAACCGCCTGATTTCGTCAAGGGTGACGGAGGAAAATAGCTCTGAATTATCTTTTAGGCGACAATCTAGCAACCTGTCATTATAATGACTCTTTTAAGTTGGGTTGCGTGAAACCGTTATTTATGGTTTTATCACGTTTCGGGTGTTCTGTTTACCATATTTGGCAATGAAGGCGTGATGTAGAAAAAATAGTTAATAGTAAATAGCCGGAGGTAGAACAAGATGCCTTATTTACGAGATTGTGCGCTACGTAAATAAGTGTTCCTTTGAACTTTTTTCGTTGGTACATTTTGTAGATATAGCTACATGCATACACTTACATATCGACGCTTGTAATGCGAAATGGGATTAAAGAAATTATGTTAGGATATTTACTTAAATACATTTAAACATGCCTATGTTCCCAATTGGCAGAGCACATGATACGTGAAATAGAGATAACCATGGTTATGACTATTTCACGCTTCGCAGCCACTTCTAGCATCATTTTGGATTCGAAAACAGATGTAAGAGGTAGTATAATGGAGACAGGTTGCTAGCCTGTCGCCTAAAGAGTATTTAAAACCGTTTGCTTAGTCGCCTCTTACGACATCCACGGAAGAAATGGAGAGGTGTTATTCTAGACCCGACACCACACGGATGCAATTATCTCGCCTGTATTACCGAACGGGGTAAGCAGAGAACAAAAAACGATAAGTAGACAAAACGACGAACATTCCACGTATTTCCACTTTTAGCATATTTTTAGCAATTTCTGCGTCCCTGGTTACAAACTATTCAGCAATAATTTTAAACAAAAAAAAACCGACTTCAAATTTGGGCTATACTGAAAGCATTTGTCTAAAGAAGGTAACCTTTCATCACCAGCAGGCCTGACTAATTACTGAAATTATAATTTCCAGTCTGCAGGTGCATTCAGTATTGAAAGAATTATCCTTTAACTCCTAAGCATTAAGGAGTTGACCTTCCATCATCAGCTCAGTCATATTTTTTTACTGACAGACGTAAATACTGGTGTAGCTTTGAAAAATGTACTAAAAACATTACCTGTGCCTATAAAATTTGAGGGTTGCCCTCGATTTCCCTCATATTCCATCATCAGGTCAAGGTATGCTGACAATGGGACCACCTGGAAACTATACCCTTTCAAACAAAAAAAAAATCCAAATCGGTCCAGGCGTCTTCGAGTAATCAGCGAACACACATAAAAAAAAAGAATATAAAAAAAAAGATCCCGACGAATTGAGAACCTCCTCCTTTTTTGAAGTCGGTTAAAAACCGTTCATAAGTCATGTAGGTTAGGTTACAACTTTAGGTATAGTTGTTATGTCGTCTACAAACTCTGGGTCACAAAATACCCAAGAGACGTATCACAAATGTTTTCCTCGGACCCGAATAATTGTCAAATCGTAGTCAATTCCAGAGGGCCTGAAGTAGGGATGTTGCGGATGCGTTTTTATTCAGATCCGCGGATGCGGATGCGGATCTGTACAAAAAACTCAATTGTTGGTTTAGTAGGGTAAAATAAAAAACCGGCCAAGTGCGAGTCGGACTCGCGCACGAAGGGTTCCGTACCAAAATAGCAAAAAACACGTTTGTCTATGGAAGCCACCCTTCATAATATATTTTTTATTACTTTCTAGAATTTGTTGTTATAGCGGCAACGGAAATACATCATCTGTGAAAATTTCAACTCTCTAGCTGTCACGGTTCATGAGATACAGCCTGGTGACAGACGGACAGATAGACAGACAGCGAAGTCTCAGTAATAGAGTCCCGTTTTTACCCTTTGGGTAAGGAACCCTAAAAAGCAGAGTACGACCACGACAAAATAATAGCGAGACGCGTCACCGTCACCGATTCACAGCAGCCCGAAATCAAATTACTGCTTGCCTATTGGTCGACACTTGACACGCACCACTCGCCAGGCCCACCACTTCTTGTCTCGACATGCTACACATCCGCATCCGCATAGACTCCGCATCGAATTTATGCGGATGCGGATTGCAGATGCGGATGTCCGAATCGATTCGGATGTTCCGCATATGCGGATGCGGATGCGAATATTGGCAACATCCCTGGTAAGGTGTTACACATCCGCATCAACTCCGGATCGAATTAATGCGGATGCGGATGTTCCGCATATGCGGATGCGGATGCGAATATTGGCAACATCCTTGGTCCGAAGCACTTAAACCTGCAATATCCAGCAATTCGTTCTCGGTGTTAGTATTATGGCCTGTCAAACCCCTGTTAAGATGTAAAGGGATATTGTATATGTCAGTTGTTAAGGTCCAGTATTTCACAGTAATATTTGGGAATAGATTGTTAAATAATGTCTATGTTTAAACCAAAAACACCGATTTCGTTTTCGATTGTCTGAGTGAGTAGGTACAGTCACGAACCGGGATTGTTGAGCCACTTGCCACTGTTCGCAATTTAGACGTGTAACCAATGACCATTGCGACGGACTAGATGTCAGCTATTGGATTAGTATTACACGACCAAGTTACAAATATAGGTAAGTGGCTCAACAATCCCTGTTCGCGATGGTACATACATACATAAAGTCAGATATACACAAGCGTCTTTCCCACAGGGGTAGGCAGAGTCCACTCTGTTCCACTGACTACGATTCTCGTACCTCTTTTGCTTCATCCACGTTCATTAATCTCTCCATACATGCTCGTCGGTTTCGAGTGTTCTTAACCGTCAGGTTATTTTCTAATACGTCCCCGTTTCCGTTCCGTTATGATTCATGTTGTGTCTAGTTTAAAATCTCCGTTTCTTCCGTGCATGTCGTAAGGGGCGACTAAAGAAAAAGGTTAAGCCTTAACAACACCTCTCTATTTCTTATTAGTCAGAGGCGACTAAGGAATTCAGTTGAGTAGTATATTTTAGGCGACGGGCTAGCAACCTGTCACTTATATCTGCCAGGTTAAAACCTAAAAATATTTGATAGAATTGGCCACAGAACGGGAAATAGCTCAGCTCTACCTACTCTTTTTGGGAATACAGACGTTTAATGTTTGGATGTACCATCGCGAACAGGGATTGTTGAGCCACTTACCTATGTTTGTAACTTGGTCGTGTAAATACTAATCCAATAGCTGACATCTAGTCGGTCACATCGGTCATTGACTACACGTCTAAATTGCGAACAGTGGCAAGTGGCTCAACAATCCCGGTTCGAGCCTGTATGTTGAATTGAATCACTTTATTGCACACACAGCATGAAATAATTAAAAAAAAGTAAAGTAAAAAACTCTTTATTGTACAGACAGGTTTAAAAAAAAGAACAATGTACAAAGGCGGACTTATCCCTAAAGGGTTCTCTACCAGCCAACCTTTGAGCAGTAGAGGAGCAGCAATTTAGGTAATAACAAATAGAAATTTTCACCATTTACAAATTTTATGATTGTAATAAATGTAGTACGACAGTATATCACATATGTGTAGCTACACATAATAATTACTTGTTTTATACGTGTCAAACCGTGTTACTAAATGTTTTTCTTCCTTTTTATATGGACCTATTGAATCTGCAAGCCCCTTAACTAGCAAACAGAAGATAGTGATATCAGGAATTAGATAATTGGCGCTAATTCGGGTACAAATTGTTTTACCCTCAGAGTTAACGTTACCTCTGAGAGGCTAGGAGAGATGTTTCAGTAATTGCACGAAAGGATATCCCTTTCATCTCCGTGTGGTTGTAGATTTAGAATAACATGCCTCCGTTTCTTCCGTAGATGTAAGAAGCGACTAAGGAAACAGGTTAGGGTATTTTTTAGGCTAGCAACCTGCAACTAGTGTACTTCTTTCATCTATGTTTATACCTAACAATGTGCAAAATGACTGGCTACAATGCGTGAGATTATATTTTTAGGTCCTGAGCAGCTACTAGACTCTGGTCTGGTCGACTCTGGGAATGGGTTAGCGTATTGTGGGCGATGGGCTAGCAACCTGTCACTGCAATATCACGTTTAACCATCTGGTTACCCTAATTTGCTAAACGTGGCACTGGATTTTTAAAATTCATGTGCTCTGCCTTCCCCTCATGGGAATACAGGCGTGAGAATATGTACGTATGTATGTAGTGGCTACTAGAGTGATAGGTTGCTAGCCTATCCCCTAATACATACATACATACATACCGTCACGCCTCTCTCCCACAGGGGTAGGCAGAGACTACTTTGTTCCACTCGCTACGATTATGACATACCTCTTTTGCTTCATCTACATTCATTAATCTCCTCATACATGCTCGTCGGTTTCGGGTACTCTTGACCTGGCCTGTTTCTAGAACGTCCGCGATTTGGTCACGGAACGTCCGTCTAGGTCTTCCCCTCCCACAGCACCCATCCACATTCCCCGTATAAATTTGTTTAGTCAATCTTCTTTCATCCATCCTCTCTATGGTGACCAATACCCTAATACATACCATAACTTATATCCTCAGTCGCCTGGTACGACATCCACGCAAGAAATTGAGAGATGTTTCTAAAGCCACACGACCAAATATCAACAGGAAACTTTGCTCAAGAATTTCGCGCAAGAACTCCAAGAGAGAAATGGAGAGGTGTTATTATACCGCCACGAGGGTAGCAGTCAACCATTATGGTAATTCTACCGACCTGTAATTTTTACACGTGTTCTGTAAGACCAAACAAAATAGGGCAGTTTTCCGAGGGTGATCATCACATGCCATTCTGAACCTTACAGCTATGGTTACATGCTTCAAATTAGGTGAGAACCTTCGTAATCATATTCAAATGTATGAAAAATGAATAATTTCGCTTTTCAATAAACTTCGTGTCGCGTTTGTTTAGGGTGATAAGATAAGCAACAATTTATGTAAATTGTATGAATGTTTCATACAATTTATAAATGATTCATACAATCTGTGTGATTAACATAATAAGTTTGTCTTACAGGTTTATCTTTTGACATAAATGGGGGCATAAAATATCGTTTAGTTATAATTTGTGTATATTTTAAGATTGTTTAAGGTGTTGACGTGTGGTGCCGGGTTAGAATAGCACCTCCCCCTTTCTTCCCGTGGGTGTCGTAAGAGTCGACTCTGGGAAAGGGTTAGTGTATTGTGGGCGATGGGCTAGCAACCTGTCACTGCAATATCACGTTTAACCATCTGGATACCCTGTATTTGCTAGACGTGGCACTGAATTTTTGAATTCATGTGCTTTGCCTACCCCTCTTGGGAATACAGGCGTGAGAATATGTATGTATGTATGTATTAAGGTATGTTTTAGGCGACAGGTTAGCAACCTGTCACTATTATGC
>BHDV01021621.1:97523-108255 GCA_005406045.1 Adoxophyes honmai
AAAAAAAAAAAAGGGGTCGTACCCCACCTTGAGAAACAGAAACCCTGGTCTAACCTTTTGTAACACTCCTGCATCAGATTATTCTTTCAAACGCTTGAAGTTAAAAATTAAGAGGACTATTACACGCCTTTTTTAATCTACCAACATGCAAAATTTCATTACAAACAGACAAAGAAAGAAAGCTTGTAAAGAAAATGAATCTCACTTGTTTTTTTGTTTGTTAGTTATCACTACGCGGGAAAATCTCTGAACCAAACGTGTTGAAATTTCAGAAGGATACTTTATACATTGAGGAATAATAACCAAAGCTGCTATTATTCCGAATATAGAAAGAGCTGACAAACCGATTAAGAGGCTATACATGAGAATAACTGGCGTGTAATTGGGTCAATGCACTTTTGTGTGTTGTTCTTCTGTACTATGAGTCAGAGCGCTTGGCATAAGGTTTTAATTTAAGCGTAAGGTCAAAAAATGCGTCATAAAAATGTGTATGTAACAATACTGGGGACTGTACTGTACGGATCCTAGAGGGTTAATATTTAACAAGCTCTTAACCTGTCCCGTTGTCTGTAATCAAATCTTGCAAGTAAAATTTGATTTACTACCCAGCTTAGTTCAAACTAGTTTTAGTAAATTTTGTACAATAGTTTCAAATGGATGACAATGCAAAGAACTGGGAGTAGACCTTTGATGGCCCAACCGGGACCGTCCCTAGAAGGAACTCTTCAATGGTTGGTCTGACTGACGTGAAATTTGACACCGATAATCTAATATAGATGACACTCTTGGCAAGAAGTGCAGTCGACAAAAAAAAAAGTTCTTGTTGGTGAGGTTATTGTAAAGTGTCTTAAGAGCCAACACCATGGCAACCAAAAACAAGAAATAGTTGGTTAATCCAAATAATCACAATTTACGTACCTTCCGTCGTCTTCCTGACAAGCTGTCCAGTTGTTCTGTTCATTTTTCCAAAACACAAATATTTGGTCTCGCCTTGATAAGGTCATCCACATAGGTAGTCCACTTGATTCCTTCTCTAAGTTAAGGACAAAAACCACTGTTGTCAATACACCAACGACTTTCAAATTTGAAGTTATTTCTTAAAAATTTTGGCAACTTTTTCACTGGATCACACTCGTGCGTGCATCGACGCTGCTAAATATCGACTGAAGATGTTTGTGCATTTCATTCGCTGCTGATTTCGTCCGAAAAAAGTTAGTAATGTATGACATTGGATGAGTCATTAGTCTTTATTGAGTTCTTGAACTCAGACAAAAAAAACGATGACTATCGAAGCGTAAAACTTGCTGAAGATACCTTGCGAACCACGTGTCCCTTATGTTATTACTAGCTGTGCCTGCGACTCCGTTCTCGTAGAATAGTGACTTTCGGCAATTTCCCGCATTTTTCCACATATTGCAATGTTTATTAGCTCCTATTGGTTGCAGCGTGATGTTATTATAGAGAGATTATTTTATTATAGACTAGCTTTTGCCCGCGGCTTCGCACGCGTTAAATTCGGGCTAACAAAGAAGAGATTTCGGAATTATTAGTAGGACAATTAAATTTAAACTGAAAAATCTTTCTGGACGCGTAACTCTTAATCAAAAAAGAATCTGCCAGCACCTAACCTTAGCTTAAATTATTTTACATACAATGCGTTTTTAACAAATCGCTAACACCTTGAAAATTCGCAAAACAAACACCCGCCCGCGTTCGGGTCGCGCACTCAGCGACGCGTGGCGTGGCGTCATCCCGCGCATGCGCGCCGCGTACCACGCTCGCCCGCGCCCTGCAACTTCAACGGTTTTGACAGCGGACGTCAAATCTCGCAAATGGTAGCCCATTTACCCGACTTACTTGAGAATTATCGTCGTATATTGGATAATTCACAGAATATCTTTACAATTAGTAGCCTATGTGTTATTCTGATGTATAAGCTACATTATTATAAAGTGTCATTAAAATCCATTCAGTAGTTTTTGCGTGAAGGAGTAACAAACATCCATCCATACATCCATCCATATATCCATACATCCATCCATCCATCCATACTCACAAACTTTCACGTTTATAATATTAGTAAGATTAGCGCGTTCAAACAAACAAACAAATAAACAAACTCTTCCGCTTTATAATATTAGTATAGATAAGTATTGTGGTAGTTTTAGTAGATTCAGGTAGAGAAAGAGTAGAGGTAAGTTGCATAGATGCAAGTGCTACTTACTATTTAATTTTATTTTGCTTGTATTTCTGAAAGCTTTTATTTATTTTTACATGTCTGATTGTCTGTTTGAAGATTAAAGATTTATTTTAAATCTTGTGCTTAAATAATTTAAATTTAAATCCCAAATCATGAAATCTTATCTTACCCTTACTAAGGTGAAGAGGAATATCTGACTTTTCGGTGTACTTATAGAGTTACAAAATGGAACTGTCTAAAATATTAAAAAAACTAAAACACGGGCGGCGGGGACATTATGTTAATTTAAAAGTATACAGGGTGGAAAAATCGAATGCCACATGGATGGCAACTACCTTAAATATTGTAAACAGCACATTTTGTGTACTTTCCGTTATTTTAAAAAATAATAAATTCTGCATTTAAGGATTTATGAAAAATCGCTTGCCTCAGTCGGGACTCGAACCGGTCAAATGTGACAAAAAATAACGTGCCGTATTTTATGATGCAGATTGAAAGAGTTACTGATAAGGTTCATTTTTCTTTAAATAACAAATACAAATACAAAATTACATCCTTAGTGTTTTTTTACCCTTCTAAAATATTCCTGAAAAAAAAAATACAACAATTTTACTGTCATTTTCTGCAATCGTGTGTTGTTTCAAATCAAAAAAACTTTTTATTCTTATTAGAAAAAAAATAAGTGGTTTTTGTTTTTTAACATTGTATATTACCATTTTTTTATAATAAATACTACGCTTAGTATAAGATAAACAGAAAATTAAAACAATTGTATTAATTTAATAAGCTTAAATGAGCTAATGATTTTCAAAAAAAATAACAAAAAAATTGTAAAAAATATCGAAAAACTATCAGATGACAAAAATTTCAAGAACTCTTCACCTTAATTTATACTTAAATATCTAAAAACATTAAAAGAAAATAACTAACTAACATAAAAACTAACTTAAGAACTAGTATTTATATATTAGATATAAACATAAAACTACCATGAGACTCGATCATAGTTTAATAAAACTGATACACTCACGTATTTATATCAAGATTGGTTCGACTAGTGAACGTGTCTTTATTAATATTGTGTGTGTAGTACCTAGTACCCGACGTTTGGTTGCTTTGATATGGGAAATGGTGAACCAATTATTGTCAGTTGCGTTGGCGTCAGGCAGTCACGTGAAAATAGAGATGGTGCCATATTCAGTAAAGAAAGAGATAGTATGGAGTGTACGTCCACCCGGTGTGCCTGAAACACATCGAGCCAATCTCAATATTAAGAAGTGTGTATCTGCTTCTTTTTATTTCTTAATCTTCTTTAGTATGTTAAGCATCCTTCGTATCAGCCAGTTCTTTTCGCTTGACTTCTGTCTTCTTTTCTTCTTGTATGTAGTAGACTTCATCAACCACTTGCAATGTACCTTTGCGATAGTCAACACTTTTGGCAGTTTGATCAGTAAGTGGTTCAGGATCTGGAGGTGGCAACGGAGGCAGGAGATTCGTGGCTTCATCGTACACAACCGCTTTGGGAATCGGTTCTGAAACCAAAGTTTGAAAGCTCAATAGGGATGATGACAGAGTTAAAAATATATCATTCTAATTAGTTCGTAAGTTAGATTATGGAAAAAAATGAGACACATTTATGCAAAGAAAATTATATCACCGCAAAATGGTTATCGCCCTATTTAACAACGTATTCCTTCCATCTTGTGTAATTATTCTGAACAGATGTATGTGCATAACCAAGCTTATAAGATCCGCCCATATAAAATAAAATAAATAAATATCAGTCCCAGCAGAGGTCAAAAACTAAAGATGGCAACGAAACTAGCTACCTACAAAAACATGTAAGGCGATAAGCATTTTGCGGTGATAATAATATAATTTTATTTGCGTAGATGTGCCCATATATTTGTTGCTCTCAGATGAGCTAGGTATTTGTGGTAATAATAAGAAATCATGTATATTAGGTATACTTTTTATTGACACTGGTTTCAAAGCTGTTGGTACTACACCCATTTTGCCCATGATCATTTGATTAAAATCGGATCGGATCGGATGACAATGCAATAATCTGGTGGTAGAGCTTTGATGGCCTAACCGGGACCATCTCCGAAGGGAACTCTTCAACGGTTGGTCTGATTGACATGAAATGTACATACATACCGTCACGCCTCTTTCCCACAGGGGTAGGCAGATACCACTTTGTTCCACTTGCTACGATCCTGACATACCTCTTTTGCTTCATCCACTTTCATTAGTCTCTTCATACATGCTCGTCGATTTCGGGTAGGTACATGACATTTGGTACACATTATCTAAGATGAATGACACTGAAGTACATAGGTACATACATATACATACATGTTCTCACGCCTGTATTCCCAAGAGGGGTAGGCAGAGAACATGAATTCGAAATTCCAGAGCCACGTTTAGCAATTTCAGGGTAACCAGATGGTCAAACGTGATATTGCAGTGACAGGTTGCTAGCCCATTGCCCACAATACATTAACCCTTTCCCAGAGTCAACTCTTACGACACCTACGGGAAGAAAGGGGGAGGTGCTATTCTAACGGGACACTGAAGTACAGTCGACAAAAGAAGCTTGTATCAAAAATGAAATTTGTGTTGGTTAGATTATTACTAAATGTCTTAACAGGCAACGCCATAATCCAAATAATAACTTACGTACCTTCCGCCGTCTTCCTGACAAGCTGCCCAGTAGCTCTGTTCATTTTAACAATTATTTAATCTCTCCTCAGAACCACAATCTACACAATAGTTAAAGAAAGAGATCACTGTTCTCTATTCACCAACTAACTACGTAAATTTGGGGTTAATATGCTTTCACTCATGCGCAGATCGCCGGTGTGAAATATCAACTGTAGTTGCATGTATGTGCATTTCTTTCCATGTTGCTATGTCATCCGAAATAATTAATGTGTAAAACGTAGATAACGAATTAAAAGAATATTATGGTGATTGAAAATATCTCAGTTCGGCCTTAGGAGTAGATACCGAGTGATAGAGAACAATATTATAAATATTATAACATACAGTTGACCTACCCTTTCTTTTTATTTCATTTGCGCTTAGTAACTATGTAGTTTGTTTGTTTTGTTTTGTACTGTAACAGAAGTTATTTGAATGTAGCTAGTAAAAAGGTGCAAGAAACGCGAGATGTTTAGGTAATTTATAAATAAACACAAATTTGCCGTGTGGTTCCGGGTTAGAATAGCACCTCCCCCTATCTTCCCGTGGGTGTCGTAAGAGTCGACTCTGGGAAAGTGTATTGTGAGCGATGGGCTAGCAACCTGTCACTGCAATATCACGTTTAACCATCTGGTTACCCTGAAATTGCTAAACGTGGCACTGGATTTTTTAATTCACGTGCTCTGCCTACCACTCTTGGGAATACAAGCGTGAGGATAATTATGTATGTATGTATGTATGTACAAATTTATCCGTAAAATCATGTCTGTATTTCCATAGGAAGTAGGTAGCTCACTGGCAATGTCACATTGACATAATCTATAGCCGTTTCATACCGACCATTTTGGTTATTTTAGTTTTTTATCTATTGTTGTATTTAATGTATGGTCTTTATGCGGGTTTCCCCGAAAACATTTTTCTTGTTTATTTTTTGTTGAAATGAGTTTATTTACTGATTTCCCTTATTATTATACTTATTAGCTTGTAAACAAGGTGACTTTTAGAATGATTAAAAATTAAGAAGCGTCAGTATTTTTGCGATAAATGAAAAACGTCTTTTGACTACCAGTTTTAAGGTAGAAAATTGTGATTGGTGGCCAGCCGGTCACGTTCGTTTTATTTTTAAATTGCCATTTATTTTGTCGTGCAGCGAGGTCGACAAGTTTTGGCAACTATCAGATTTGCATTCCATTGTAATTATTTTGCATACTGTACTTTTTGCATATTGAATTAGAAGTTATTTATTTATTTAAATTAATACTTGTTGTTATAGTGACAATAGAAACACATAATCTTTCGGTCGTCACCTGTTTTACAAAATTAACTTTATTTAGCTTATTGCGTCTAAACATATTATAGTAGAAACGTTATGACATGGATACATACATACCTACATCATGTCTGTATTCCCAAACGGGGTAGGCAGAGCACACTAGACTTGCAGCATTTTTTTTAGATTTAGACTTGACTGGTATAATAGTATTTTGCCCCGTGTGGTGCCGGGTTAGAATAGCACCTCCCCCTTTCTTCCCGTGGGTGTCGTAAAAGTCGACTCTGGGAAAGGGTTAGTGTATTGTGGGCGATGGGCTAGCAACCTTTCACTGCAATATAACGTTTAACCATCTGGTTACCCTGAAATTGCTAAAACGTGGCACTGGATTTTTGAATGCATGTGCTCTGCCTACCCCTCTTGGGAATACAGGCGTGAGAATATGTATGGTATAATAGTGACAGGTTGCCAGCCTATCGCCTGAACTATACCTTAACCTATTTGCTTAGTAGCATCTCACGACAACCACGGGAGAAATGGAGAGATGTTATTCTGAATCCGATAACGCATGGAATTTGATGTGGATGCAGATAAATAAATAAAAGTAATAATATTACAACTGAAATGTGTTGAAGTTTAAAAATGTTGTATGTATAGTCAGTCACAGACTTATAACGAAATGGATGACTCAAGTGTATGTACTTCGCGTGCCAAAAGGGAGCTAAAAGGGAGAACAATGCTCCTCCTTTGACGCGATTCCATTTATTCTTGTACCACTCAGATTTGGTTTAACTTCCTAGATACAGGACAACTTGAATAAGGCGGTGTAACCTTTAAATCGGTTTCACTCGGTCAATTCCCATCGCTAAAGCGCTCATGTGACGTTACAGTAGGTAGAGAAAAAGTGGCACGCTTGGTTTTCATACAGATGTAGGAACTCGCGGTATCTATTTCGATATAAGTCTGTGGTACTTCTGTTCTGTACTGTATTGAAGATCACACAATAGTACACGTCCTAACTTAAGGGGAAGTTTCTCAATGGCGTACGAGACGCGTCCGAGCGGACTGCCCACTTCGCCTTAAGTTATACAATGATGCAACTTTGAATGTATGAAGACTGAAGTAGGCATTGAATCGTTTACATTCGGTCTTCCCACTCTATAACCGGGATGCCTTTACATCTATGTTGAATAACTAAGGCACATTATTCTCACATTTTAAACATTACCTAAATGATCTACTGAGAATAAAAAAATTGTAATCGATTTATTACGTAGGAAATGTGTCTTGAGATATTTTTTATTATTTTTTCTGTATTATTCAACAGTAACAAAACCATCCATTAAAAGATATTAAGTACTTTACTTACTTACATTATTTACTTACCTAAAGTAACATTTTTTTTCTTTTTTTATGACGCCAGCCGAAAAAATTTCAAAAATTAATACCTCCTTGTTACAGTCTTTGAATGACATATCTTTAAAGATAAAACGTAATCTTTAATGGTTAGGTGGGGAAGAGAAACGCAGGGGTAAGAGGGCACTACAGACCATACTCACTCATAACTCGACGAGTTATGATCTGTGGTGCCTCTTACCCCTGCTCTGCCCCTGAATTTCTCTTTGTCTTTTCATTTTTGTCCACACTTTCACTTTTAGTCTTTAAACTTGAGTTCAATAAAACACTGGTGGCGCATCGCGCCGCCAGCACCGCACGAGGCCGCGGCACTGGCAGGATCGCCATGTAGAGATGAGCGATGTGGGAGGCGTATAGATAGAACAAGTGATGCTTTATGACTCTATTTAATATAATGTGTAGGTCCTATATATAGGTTAATAGTGGGAGAGTGTGAGTGTGGCGTAGCCCACACTACATCCCCCACCTGACCTTAATAGTTTAAAAGGAACAAGTACATTATTTATGCTCTTCAATTTCGATCAGTATTCTTCTACCGTTTCCACCCTTCCCCCAAATTAGGTGGTAAATTGGTCGACTACGTGACTCCTAAAGGGTGACCCCCTTTTTTATAATTATAATTACAGTTACTATGGAATGGCTGGCAAATAACTCACGTTTTAAATCAAGTTTCGATGATATTGAGAGATGCTGTTCATTCAATAAAAAAATATATCAAGAAAGTTAAAGGTGACACTTAGGCGCAGCGCAGACGGCAGACTTTTTGTGCGATCGAGTCTGCGGCGCACAAAAAGCCTGCTTGGATTGCATGAATTGTGCGGCGGACTTTTTGCGCGTCGTGTGCGTTATTGCATATATTATAATTACATATTTTCTATTTTCACAGACTAAAAAGTCCTCCGCGGAAAGTCTGTCGTCTGTGCAAGGCCTCAAGAATGTAAAAAGTGAAATAGTAAGTGACATGTAACTAACTTTTACTAATTGAATGATGAAAGAAAGAAAATGTTAAGAAAGTAATAATAATAAGTGAGTTATTAAGTAATTTTGAACAGTAAAAATATAATTATGTCATCGTGTCTTATTTATATCCCTTTGAGACCCGAATACAGTAAAATTGTGCGAGTTTTTAAGATGCGTTTTTTTTTCGTTGTTTCAACGTTAGAAGCGGACGGGCTCAGCACCACACGATTGCGCGAGTTTCAAAGTATCCCTTCCAATTCAAATTTCATACTTCAGGCAGTCGGCGTGCAGGTTAGCATCTATCAAGTTCAGTGTAAAATTTCACTTCCGACTTTTAGAAATGCAAGTAAATTAAATCTGATTTTTGCTTCTGGATAGTAAGTTATCTATTGTTGGTTGTTTGACTAAGTAATTTTCCTACGTGATTTTGCTAATATCTTTCATAATTAATTATTTATGACTATGATGTGGCCGAACGAACTTTTATGACACAATTGTGACACTGGGGGCCAAATTGTTTTTATTTCGGGCATGTACAACATAACTAGCGTTTTTTTTTAAGGTTTGGGACAATATTCCGGCATTTCAATGATGCTGCTAGAGAACATCTATGGCGAAGACGACAATTACAATGAGCAGGGCGTAATACTACCGCCAACTGATCATGTTTCCTCCATATCATCACCTAAAGCCGGGAGCTGTAGTGATGATGATGATTCTCCACTAACTACTCTGACGTGGCAAAAGAAAAGTTTTAGAAGTAAACCAATTCCAGGAGATACTCCTAGGAAGGTTGAACCTGTCCACACTCCTGTAGAGTATTTAAAAAGTCACTTTACTGTAGAACGGTCGGAATAGTGCGCAATGACAATTAAAATCAGATAAATATCGGATTTATAATGAAAATGTTGATTATTTCATTAAATACATTTCATTTCATACCAATAATTTATATAAAAATTCCTTATTTGTTCGCAAATTATACAAAAACCATTTTTACAGTAGGAAAACACAATTTTAATAACTATGTACCATAGGGCCCGAGTTAATACGATTGTGTGATTTTACAATTCTGCGGGTGAAGTTTTGGGCCCACTATGATACACTTGTGGGTGGCAGAATTTTCCGACTTGCAGCTGGAAAATCTGGAAAATTTCCTCGGAAACGTAATCTACGCCTCAACTATTTATGTTAGATCGCATTTTTTGTTACGAAAATCGTCGTAGTTTAAGGGCCGCTCTGAAAGGGATATTTAAATCAGAATATATAAAAATAAAAAAGACGATGCATTACATTGCAATAGTACATTAACTTCAGGCGTTTTAAACAGCTTGAAAGCTAACAATATTTTAACAGTTATAAAAAGGATTCAAGGTTTATAAAAATTACGATTCTAATTATTAATAACAAACATTTTTTTTAAATATGTACGTATGTATTTAGCTCTTTGATGTACAAAACAAAACACAAGTAGGTACTAAGAGACAATGCCAGGTTCGATTTATTCCCAATTAGGGGCAGCGCAGACGACAGACTTTTGTGCGATCGAGTCTGCGGAGCAATAAAAACTCTGAATGGAAACTCCGCGCGCCATTCAGAGTTTTTATTGCGCGTCGTCTGCGCTGCCCCTTATTGACAAAAACATAGAATTCGTGTAAGAAATAAAAGTCCAAATTAGATAACAATTTTTAATAAATTCAATAAGAGACTTTAGGTACATCTGGGGAACTCCTATTCTTTTGCGTCTTGCTTTTCCACCTATTTTTTGTCTATTGCTCCGTTAGCCATTGGTTAGTCATGAGCTAAATAAATAGCTGCCAATGTCCGCCCCTCAAGTGATCACAGGTGTTCGGATCGGTCGTGGAGTAAGATTTGTGAGGAGCTTATTATTTCTAATAATTATATAATATGTTACAAACAGTGTGTGTGAAAAACGAGCAATTATTGACAGTTATAATTACATGAAATAAGTATAATATAAATTTCTAAGTAAAAGATTTTTTTTTTACATTATATTAAAAAAAAATTGAAATTCAATAAGAGATTTTAACATGTGTAGAATGGATCCATTTCACTGTTTTTTGTCGTCAATGACCAAATCTTATCTAAAAAAAAACTACACATGTTGAATCTTACAAATATGTAACTTAAACTAAATAAATTTTACTTAATCTAATATG
>BHDV01021665.1:0-61200 GCA_005406045.1 Adoxophyes honmai
AGGCCTGTGCCCTGCAGTGGGACGTATATAGGCTGGATGATGAAAACATTTGAAGTGATCTAAATAATAATTAATGACGCGGTTGTATAGACAAACCACGTAACGCGTAACTCTAAGTCCTCGCCCGCGCGGTACAGGGGTGCGGGGGCATGATGAAAAGGAGACTCTGAGAGGTGCGGGCGGCGGGCGCTTTCTAAGCACAGTTCATTCTGGTCGCGATGTGGGTAGCAAATAGTAGCAGTCGCGAGTGCTAACAGCTAACGGATCGTACCACGATTTAATTTTAGCGTTGCGATTTTATAATAGCGCTGTTCGTGATGTTTATACGCTCAATAACATTACAAACCCCTTAAAAAATCGTGGTACGCGCTTATGTAGACTAAGTATAGGCCCCTTTTAAGAAGTCATAATGCTAAAGAGGTCAAAATCAGTGCGCGATAACGAAAAAAACCCAATACCTACGATGACTTTTTTTATTCAAAAATTAACTTATTATAGTGAAAAATACAAAGATCACTAAGAATGGATATAACCAAACGAGAATTATTTATTTTGGAATAAATCGCTCTTACGCGGGTTAATATTAATTTTGAATAAAAAAAAATTACTCGCGAATTAATCGCAGAATAAATTTAATTCTCATTTCTTAGAATGCGCATTTACTCGTATTTTTATGGAGACATAGGTGAAAGGATATGAGGATAAGATAAACGTCCCTGTGCTCGACACTGACCCAATACTTGCCACTTGCAACCTTATGTCATCGTAAGACAGGTGACAGATGCCATCTACTGGGCGTTGGGGCGTCGAGCATTGTTACTTTTAACATTTAACATTAAACTACCGTGAGACTCACTCATCTTATAAAATACGGATAACTCACGTTATAAACGTTTTAACGTATTAACTCACGTTTTATAACGTGAGTTATCCGTTGTCTATAAGATTTGTACTTTTACCTTACATAATTGAATCGGGATTCACCAAATACAAAATAAAAGGAACAATCTGATCACATTTTTTATTTGTTACATAATAATTGAGACAGTCGTTGTTAACAATACTTTCAGAACTTTTATCGTTTAACTTTTTTTACTTTATTTGACAATTTTAAAGCGGGCATTTATTTTTAAAAGCCTTTTGTCACCTTCAGCATAGTTGATCAATTTATAATATGATTGTCCAATCGATTTTCTACCCGTTCCTGAAAATCTAGTATCGATTTTAATCCCTTGATTTTCTTTTTCAGCGCGCGTAGTTCATTCTGAGCCCGGTTTGCTTTTTCTACCATTTCTTTCTTGCCTATAAAATACATAAAATATTTTACATAGGTTTAATTCAGATTCATAGTTATTCCGATAGAAAAACATACATACCTACATACATAATACATATTCTCACGCCTGTATTCCCAAGAGGGATAGGCTGAGCACATGAATTCGAAATCCAGTGCCACGTTTAGCAATTTCAGGGTAACCAGATGGCTAAACGTGATATTGCAGTGACAGGTACACACTAACCCTTTTCCAGAGTCGACTCTTACGACACCCACGGGAAGAAAGGGGGAGGTGCTATTCTAACCCGGCACCACACGGGGCAACAGCAACACAATAACAAAGAGAATAACATTCTCTGTACTAAATACCTGCCGGCGTAAAAGTTGTAAATACGCATAGGTGAAAATGTACTGGGGTATACAGGGTGGGCGGAAATTGACAGCGAACATTGTAACCAGTGCTCGGGTAAACGCGTATAAAAACTTCTGTATAGCCTAGTCCACACCAGTGCGCTTTCACGTTCACCTTGCGTCTTCCTCTGACGTATGCCCGTGCAACCTCCAACAACAGCGCATGCCGCCAGCGCGTTTTCATTGAGGACGGATCTAGTTTCAGCGCATGCGCTGTGGTTGCACGGGCCTTCGTCAGAGGAAGACGCAAGGTGAACGTGAAAGCGCACTGGTGTTACTTATCATTGGCCTAATTGTTTTCAAATGTCGAACGAATGAGTTGTTTGTCATTTTAAACATAAAACTACCGTGAGACTCACTAACTAGACTAGTAAAGGGTAATTCTTGAGAATTATCATTCCCCTGGCTATACTTATTTAAAAAAATATCGACCTATTTGTAACTAAGTACGATCTTAATGCGTAATAATGTCCCTTGAATAGGCATCACTTTCTGTCAATTTGTTTTTAATTAAGTCAAAAACTATAGTTATAATGACATGCCAGGGGAATAAGGAGTCTCAAGAATTACCCTAAAATCAAAACAAGATAAACACGTTGACTTTATATCGAGAATAATATATATCACGGATGGGTTACGGGGTCGAGCTAATATCGGTATAAAGACGAGTGTATCCGCTTTTTTTCACTATTATTCGGTATTTATTTACTAGTAACTGGTATTCCACTTTCAGCCACTTTTTTTTCCTTTATACCGATCTTGCGGGCAAATTCGTGTATGTGTATAGTCCATTCGCTTATACTCTGTCGGTTTAGGTACTCAAATTAAAGTAAACAAACTTTATGTCAGATTTGACAGGTTAAGAGCGTTTTTTGTTTACTACCCAACTTTTTTCGGATATTCAAAAAGTTTAGCAAAGGAAGAAAACAATAAAAAATATTTTGTTGGTGCTTAAACTTACCTAATACCATAAACAATCGGAATTAGAAAAACGTTCTTAACCTGACAAATCTGACATAAAGTTTGTTTGTTTATTTTAATTTAAGTACCTAAACCGACACAGTATTGAAACGGTCGTCTTTGCATTGCGCCGCCTTGCACGTGCCGCCCCTTGTCATAGGATGACGCATTTTTGAAGTTTGCATGAAAGCAGCGTAATGTAAAGTTGACGTGTTTGTAGATTCGACTACATAAATATATCAAAAACCAAGCAAGCATAGAATACTTTACGTTTACTCGTATGTATTGGTATTTTACGACCCTGATGTGCAGTCATCGAACAAATCATGCGGATGACGTAAAAATGACGTATCTAATTTTGCACACCGGGTGATGTTTGTATTTGAACGTCCGTGTGACAAATCGCATGAAGTAACAAAATAATCGCGTATAAATCCAAGAAATCTACACAGAATGACAGGATGATGTAGTGAATAAAATAAATGTTAATAATTATCACGTATCTCCAAAAACGAAAAATTACAACAATATTCTTGTTTAAGTCTTTAAAAAAAAATGTAAAATTAAATCTAAATAATTACGAAATTAATTATTAGAGTTCATGTATCTGTATGACAATGTCAGTAAAAAACGTTATGTACTCGGCTCACGTCAAGTGATGATATCGTTTGATTAAAGAGGTTGTTGTAATAATCGTTTATGAAAATATTTTTTGAGATCATCCTATGAGTGGTTTGACGTCATTCGCATGATTTGTTCGAGGTCTGCTGATGTGTTTTTATTTAAGTATATTCATGTATTACCAATGTGTGCTGGTGTACCGACCGTTTCTAATAGAATGGACTATAAAACATTACAAATACGGGATACTTACTTGCACAAACTACCGCTATGACGATAGAGAATATAAGACAGAGCTTCAGAAAATTCATGGTTGTTGAATTTAACAACAGATGTTAGCTCAACAACGCGTCTTAGTAATGTGAGTAAAGCCAATTAAGGAAACTTCAAGCGAAACAAATGGTTACTTGTTTTTTTAACAGTTTTAACAATTAGAACATCGAAGAAAATAAAGTAGTAATGATTTGGTTTAACAACGTCAAAAGCTTGAATTACTCGGAAGGAATTTCGAAAATCGATAGACTTAGCAGAACAACACACGCGAGACGACACGCGCGGTATAGACTACCTGTCACTTTCTGACGTCTCTAGTTAGACAGTGACAGGTATAATCTATCTCACGCGCATCTCTACTTCGCGCCTTGCTGTGTATAGTTAGTTATCTATTATAAGGATTTCGTATTCGAAGGGATAAAAACCGGCCACAAAAAGGCCCATTATAAGAAGTCGATTTACAATATTTGAAAAATTAAACATTAATTCGTCTGATGAATACAGAATGTTTTTTTATTCATAACATGTCACACAAAACACAACAAATAGAACAAACAGCATCAATGAATTCCCCGTGTAGTGCCGGGTTAGAATAGCATTTCCCACTTTCTTCCCGTGGGTGTCGTAATAGTCGGCTCTGGGAAAGGGTTAGTGTATTGTGGGCGATGTGCTATCAACCTTTCCGCAATATCACGTTTAACCATCTGGTTATCCTGAAACTGCTAAACGTGGCACTGGATTTTTGAATTCATGTGCTCTGCCTACCCCTCATGGGAATACAGGCGTGAGAATATGTATGTATGAATGTACGCTGAAATTGCTAAACGTGGCACTGGATTTTTGAATTCATGCCTTCCCCTCTTGGGAATAGAGGCGTGAGAATATGGTGCAAAAGTGCCCAAACACTGAACCGTTTGCATCAGGAATGACCCAGAGCGGTGATCACCATCTTACCATTTCTTATTCACCATTCATCTTATTGAGATTGCAAACCTTTTTGAACGAAAAATTGTGAAATCTTCAAAGAATACACCCAGTTAAAACATTCTACGATAACTTCAGTTCTGTTAAGTGAAAGCTTAGGTACTAGGGTTTACAATATTTTTTGCTTTAATAATTAAAATATTTTACCCGATTTTTAATAATAGTCCCTAGGTATCTCACGTCATAATGGAAGTTAGCTAGATAGTTAAATTTTTCACAGATTATGTCTAATCTCGACCTTAATCGGAAGCCACTTTGTGTAAAAGAGAATCTGAGGCGTGAGAATTTAGATTTTATCATACTGATATTTTTATTTAACCGGGTCTATATCTATAGGTACATACATACATACATACATATCGTCACGCCTCTTTCCCACAGGGGTAGGCAGAGACTACTTTGTTCCACTCATTTTTGGGCTTGAAGTGGCCACAAAACGTAAAATAGGCATCGTATTGTCTATGTAGCGTTTTGTGTGCTCTGCCTACCCCGTTTGGGAATACAGGCGTGATTGTATGTATGTATGTATGTATTTTTGGGCTTCGAATTCTTCTTCCGTGGATATCGTTAGGCGTCGAAGGAAATGGGTTAATGTGTGTTTTATAGGGCAGGGTAGCAACCTGTCACTATTATACTTCTCTTACCTAACTTCTAACCTATACCTATGCTTTATAACGTTTCGTGTGCTCTACCTACCCCATTAGAGAATAAAGTCGTTATGTATGTTAAAGGTAGAACAACTATTTTGTATAAAAAAATAGCAAATTTCTTTTTTCGGCATCAAAATCAAAAGTGTTCACTATTATACCTCTTAAACTTTTTTCAACCAATACCTAGGCAGTGAAGCGTAAAATAGGTAGTCGTATATCATGGTTTTGTCTTTGTCACGTTTCGTGTGTTCTGCCTATCCCATTAGGAAATACAGGCGTTATTGTATTATCTTAAATCGAAGAAATTGATAAAATAAACTTTTGCATTGTCAATTCCTCTTTAGGAGTGTTTTCCTGTACAGCATAACAACTAAAAATGACTATGTATAAAAAATGTATAATCATTATTGTTTTTATTTTTTTATTTTTTTCACTTAAATCCATTTAATTAAAGTAATAAAAAAAACAACTGTGTGATCTTAAAAGTACTTTTAAACTTTATTTATTAACGTATTTTTAATTTTTTTTGTATCTCCACTCTACATTTCAATATATTAAATATTAAGTACATCGGTTTATATATCATGCTCTGTTAGGGTTCTGGTTTCTGGTATCTTTATTTTTTGTCTTCGCTCTCGACGCTCGCTTCGTAGTCTCGTCGACCAGGTCGATACTTTTTGCTGCCTGGTTTTATTTTAAACTTTAAATTTTTAACCTTAGACTTGCCTACGTCTTTTGGTTTTAGTAAATCGTTAAGCCAGTTTTTCCCTTTTAGTTTTTGGGGAAACATTTTTACTAGAATTGCGTCGAGTTTCTTTTCAATTCTCACGTGGTTGTCTATCACGGCTCGTAGTGACACGACGTCGACTTCTATGTCTCGTAACTCGTCCAGAGCGTTGTCAAGGTAAACATTTGCCTCTTGAAAAAATAAAAATGATAAAAAAGACAAAGGGATGAAGACGATAGAACTCAAGAATTTTGGTAAAATTAAAAATAAACAATAAGTGACTACTGAAGCTTAACTATTGATTGTACGAGTATTAAAGCTAATACAGTTTTGAGTTTTGCTCGGATTTTTTTTTAACTAAGTAAGTAGATACTTAACTTAAATATGAGATGGGACGTTACCTCTAACGCTGCATGCTAAAAATGAAATAAAAAATAACTGTTACATTTTACCGATCACTGTAAAATCTTATTAACTCATCAAATAATAACAATTGAGATTCAAATTAAATCATATCTAGGATAACGCATCGAGAAGGTCATGTTATTGTTTCATTTGATTTTTGTGTAAATTTAAATTTAAAATTGTTATTTACCATAACTGTGAGACACGCATGCAAGCAATATAGAAAGACAAAGCTTGTAGTAACGCATGGCTGGTGTAGTAAATCAAAATTTACCGCTAAGCCGCTTTTTATATGAAGGCATAATGAGCTGTGTTCAAGTAAATGACCATTGATTACTTTTTAAAGAAAAAATGTTCATAATTATTAACGGGGCAACAACATCATCATTCAATCACGCCTATGCGGTCAAATAGAATAGGCAGAGCACATGAAACAGCACATACATGAAACAGCGACTATTTTACACTTCGCCGTATTTTCCAGGGTTAAGTGTAAAAACAGATGGCAGAGCTACCTATAATAAATAGTGCTGGTACCTAAAAAGTAAACGCAGAAAAATCCTTGACTATTCCGAGATCATCCGATCATTCCGATATCAATTTAAACAAAGAAGTATCCTACTTATCTGACAATTTTGTAACGTAGTTAACAATACCTGTAGTATGCCATCACAAAAAAATACTAATAAATGTTATAACCTCCTGCCGCCCTGCGTCATGTTTTGGTCAAAACTAAGGGTTTATAAAATATGAATGTACTTATTGCTTTTATCAATAATATGTCACACACTGTCGGATATTTTTTCTGACCTGGGTCACGATCACGACTTAACTCGTTGACTTGACGTCTTTTGTCTGACGAGCCAAAGCCCCAAAATCCGCTTCATGCGCACACGCTCTACCCACGTGTCGTCATTACGATTAAAAAAACGGGTCACTTTCGTCTACATTAATACGCATTATTTTGTACTAGCTTTCCGCTCGCGGCTTCGCCCGCGTGGAACTCGGTTATATTGCGGTATAAAGCACAACTATAAGAAAACTTCTCGTTTCAAACGACACACAGCGCCATCGATCTATCATCTATCGATCGGTCATCGATTGATATCGATCTATCATCGATCGATATCGATCTATCAAGCAAACTATATTTTTGTTTTCCCTCGGGAACATCAATTTTTTCCGGGATAAAAAGTAGCCTATGTCCCTCTCCATGCCCTAAACTATCTCTACCTAAAAAATCACGTCAATCCATCGCTCCGTTTAGCCGTGAAAGACGGACAAACAAACAAACAAACAAACAAACAAACACACTTTCACATTTATATATTGGTACGGATGGGAACGCTACTTGTCTCGTCGATCGCGACAGTTGTGTAAACGTGCCGCTGGGAGGCGCTGTCTCGGCTTCCACACTAACTGTTGCGTCTGATGCGTATTAACGCAGACTAGAATTAAGTAGTCGTATTTTTATCGTAATGACACTTTGTGGTACTTACTGGTAGCGCTAAGTTGGGGTTTTAGCCCATCGCTGACGTCCACTGCAGACTCGCTGGCGTAGACCCTTAGAATCGCGTGTCTCTTCGTACAATTCTTGTACCTAGCTAAACAGTGCTTTTAGGCTGCGGCTCTATTAAAGACAAGCGGAGCGGAGACGAGACGTGAGGGGATCGACATTACTTGTCTTAAAGAGCGTGCACACAAAATTCGGTGATTTTGATGTTTTTCCAATGCTTTAGAAAGCTATAAATCCTTAAGTTTTTAAAGAAAAACTACTGTAACATATAAATAAACTCTTTTTCTAGGGATTAACGGAAAAAAATATTTTATTAGCAACACAGATTTCTTTTACTTAGCCAATTTGTTGAAGGGTTTTCACAAAAATACGCGTCAGAGCTGTCTTTCACTTGAAAATTTGCCATTAAAATTTACCATAAACGATATAAACTTGTTATTATCTGATAGACAATATAGTCTACTAGGGATTAACGGATTAACATGAATCAAATTATTGGTTTTTATTATTCAAATATCATTTTACATAATTTCAAAGTTGAACCATTACTTTATTTTTTTTCTCATTGATTTTAGTGTAATTACAAATGAAACAATTTTATTGTAAATTTACAGAATATGTTTAGTCTAACCATATTTTTTTCATGGCTAAATATGAGTTAATTTACATTTCACGATTTTTTAAACATTGGTCCAAAACCACTAAGGTCAGGTGGGGGAAGAGAAACGCAGGGATAAGAGGGCTCTACAGACCATAATCACTCATAACTCGACGAGTTATGGTCTGTGGTGCCTCTTACCCCTGCCCTGCCCCTGAATTTCTCTTCCCCCACCTGATCTTATATTACGTTCATAAAAAATGTGTGCGCCCTCTTAAAATACACACCTAGTCTCCGCTCCGCTTCAATAGAATCAGTTAGCCACGGAAGTAAGTGTACCTCTTTTCACAGTTTTTCTCCTCTCAACTCTGCTAGAGTAGCCTTAAAGCTTCATTGGTACAATAGGCCGACCACACAAAAGGATACAGACAATGCCGTGACAGTTTCAGGTTTTTCCCTCTGCTTATAACCAGTGAGGTGTCAGGTTTAGAATAACAACTTTCTATTTATTCCGTGGATATCGTTACTAATTTTATAAATCGGAAAGTGAGTTTGTTTGTTTGTTTGTTCCGCTTTCACACCGTAACTACTGAACCGATTGTTTTGAAATTTTGCACACGTAAAGACAGAAGTCCGGATTAAATAATACTTTTGATACCGGGTACTTTTGATCCCGGAAAAAAATTATATTTCCGAGGGAATGTTCGCTTTATACCGAAATATAACCGAATTCCACGCGGGCAAAGTCGCGGGCGGAAAGCTAGTCATGTATATTTAGGTGACAGATTAGCAACCTGTTACTTTTATACCCCTTTTATTATATCTAACTTAATACCTTTAAAATATGCTGAAAGAAGTAGTTAAAAATCATTAACTTTACCCCTTGTTCCATTAGTAGTAATACATTAAACTTTTTTGCCACCTCTTCTATTTCTCCATGGACCAAGACTTAAATGTGACAGAAACCTAACACCCACTTAAGGAGGAAGAAATAAAACCACAATTAATCTCAGGTATCGCTATTTATAAGACAACACAAAATAAAAAACACGTTTGTTTTATTCACCCATAGGTACTGTAATTTTCCGTAGAGGCTCTGTGATTCCGTAACTATTATTTAAAAACCGCCTATCGGGCCGTCGCTTTTTGTAGTATTTTTTGGTCAGGAGCTTGTATCCGCCCGGTTTTCTGGTGGCCCAAGGGTGTTCTTGTACTATCAATGGCCTTAGTTTTGGATTCCCTTTCAGGTACTCTGATGCTTTCGATAAGCATTGCTCGAGTTTTTTCTCGACTCGAGAATGTTTGTCTATCACAGTCTGAAGAGACGCCAAGTCCAGGTCAATGGCCCGCATTTCTGCTAAGCCTTCGTCCAGCTGCCTGATGGCGTCTGAAAAAAAAAAGTGGTGTTGGAGAGAGACGGAAGAGGAGTGTGTGACGGGTAAACGCGTCTAAAAACCCCTATGAAGTTTTTTTCACGGATTTTTCTTTAAAAAAAAACAACCACACCATTTTTAGCATAATTGCAAGGCTGATTTAGCCAAATGAGAATAAAAAGAATGTAATCCTGGAATAAGTCACTTTTTACCGCTTGTTTTGTATGAAAAATTATTATCATATTATGGTTGGATGTATCCTAAGTAAAATACATACCTAAGTAAAATACATACCTAAGTGCTTACTCACTCAAATCAATCTATAAATATCACGCAGGCCTTGAAGTAAAAAAAAAAATAGAAATACTTACACATTAAGACTTAATTGTACTGTCGTTTACCTTTAACTTTGCACGCTAGAATAGAAGTAAATAAATAAAAAACTTAGAACCACTTTTCAAAATTGGAAATAAAATTATAACACTTAAAAAATCTACTAAAGCACATATTTTCAAATAGTTTTATTTTGCTTTACCACTTTGTTTTTTCAGTTACTTGTCTTAAGTATACACTTGTCTTGTATGTATTTTTATCTTTGGGTCAATTCTTGAGATTGAAATTTGATACTTGAATGGTGCCTAGAGCATACTTACCTACCGAATACCGATATATTTTGAATTTTTAGTACATTAGTAAAGCCTAAATGGCCTTTATTTACTTGTTTTATTTTAAATGTAAGTATACAAATATTTACCCACCATCACTTTTGGAGGCAAACGCAGTCAATATAATAAGACATATCTTGCAGCAACGCATGATTGCCGAATGACACGGATTGTACGATTAAGCCGCATTTTATATGAAGGTGGAACGAGTTGTGTACAAATAAATCAACAAATTGATTACATGGAATGAAGACGCTTATAAATAGGCAAGTTTTTTAGTGAAAAGCGGCAAAATACTCACCGTAACATATTTTATTCCGTTTTACGACATCCCCGGAAGAAATAGGAAGCATTCTACACGGTAAATAAATGCTCCAGTATTGATGTTTCGGGTTCATCCGTAGCCCTTCAGCTAGGAGCCGCGGTGGCTGCTGCTGCCAAACATGCACTGTGTGCCACCTCTCTGTTCGCGCGACTGCTCGTGCTCGACGACACTGATACCGGCGCGCGACTGCGTTCGCCACTATCGTTATTTGTATTATTGTCAAATGTAGAGTTAGCATACAACACTAACAACATCACTTTGTTAAGGCTCACTATTATTTTCATTAAAATTTGGACGTCGAAAAAATCCTAACAGCTTCGCGTACTTTCTGTGAAATGATTTTTTTTTCCCACGCCAGTACCGAAACCTTGTCAGTACGGCTGACCCCGTATTCTTTATACTGCGTTATGCTCCGATAAACAATTAACCGTGGCAGCCCAGCGGTTCGACCTGTGGCCTCTCAAGCAGAGGGTCGTGGGTTCAAACCCTGGGCTCACACCTCTGAATTTTTCGGAATTTATGTGCGATATCGAATTTAATATTTATCACGAGCTATTCGGTAAAGGAAAACATCGTGAGGAAACCTACGCACAGCGACGAAGTAGTTCAACGTTGTGTGTCAAGTTCCCAATCCGCACCGGGGCCGCGTGGGAACTATAGCCCAAGCCCTCTTATACTGAGAGGAGGCCTGTTCCCTGCAGTGGGACGTATATGTATAGGCTGATGATGATGATGATGATGCTCCGATAACCTCGTGGAGATGAAGAACTACGGATTAGGGCGCATGTGCACTACCATGAATTTTCCGGTCCGGCCGTCCGGTTTTTCAAGGTCTCTCGCGCCGTCCCGCTCACGTCAATACAATTTAATGGAAGAGCAAGCGAGACGAGACCTCAATGAAAAAGCCGGACCGTAAAAATCATGGTAGTGCACAAACGCCCTTAGCCTAAAATACGTCGAGATAAACTCGATTTAAAACCTAAGTTATCCGTATTTTTCAAGATAAATACCCCTGTGTTCGACACTAGACTAGTACCTAATCGTCGCCATACATTAAGTTGACAATCTTTTAACAGTATTGAACAGAACATAATGAAACATGATGTCTAAAATGAATAAAATGCATTGTTTTCATATACTTTAACTTATTTTGGTAGATGTTCGTAATAACCGTTACAATATTGAAGTAGTTCAGGCATGTAAAATTATCTCTAAATATGGTCGTACTCGTATGTAGTACCTCTTCTCTGGTGTCGCCACTTGTTACATACACCCTTTACATAGTATCATGTGGCATTGCATGAAACCTTTTATTAAACTTTAAGTGTAAGAAAAAAAAATATGGAAAAAAGGGAATCAATATTGGAATTAACAAACGTCGACCAGGAGCTTATTAATTTATTCAGAAATCACTTCCACTCTCACTGTCGATATCAAAGCGCCGACCAGGCCTCTTTTTAATCGGATACCTTTTAGTAAGCAGAATCTGTTTCAGTCCAGGTCTAATGGAAAATTTAAGTTTCTGGTCCCCTTTTCCTGGTTTGTAGCCCTTTTGCCCTACCATTGAGAGCTTCCTCGGCCCCAAGCACTCTTCGAGTTTTTTTTCGATGCGATCTTGGTTGCTCATCGCTTTTATAATAGCGTCCACATCGGCGTCAATCCCTTTTATTTCTAATCGAGCTTCATCAATATACTTGATAGCGTCTAGAAAAATCACATGTGGCACAAATTAGAGAGTGAAGGTGTCATCTTACAACTTTGCCTAGACTGGTAATATTACTACGTCAATAAAGACGTACGTTTACCTCAGTCAATTAGGCCGTGGTCGCCTTCAGTTATTCAGACGCCGCGGGTGGCGGGCCATTGTCGGCCGCGGGCGGCGGGTGAAGGCGACCACGGCCTTAAGAGGATAGGAGTCGCGCCTCTTCTCCATACAAACGTAGTCCCCTGTTTTCTCCAAAAATGTTTTTTTCATTAAATTTGTATCTGTTGTAGCTATGCCCCTACGATTTGCTTTTATCGATTTTCTAAATTTTTTTAATTTTTTTATTTAGAATATCGATAAAAGCAAATCGTAGGGGCATAGCCACAACAGATACAAAAAATATATTGTAAAAACAATTTTTGCTCTAATGTCATTATTCACGGAGAAAACAGGGGACTACGTTTGTATGGAGAAGTGGTGCGACTCCTATCCTTTTAAGTTTAAACTGGACTTGACCAAATTGATTTCTGACCCACCACAGAATAATGCAATGTCACTATGACGTTCATTGTAAATAGGTTCTGTGGTGGGTCAGGAATCAATAAGTTCGAATGTACTACTAATGAAACCAAGTGAAAATTTGAAATCAAATTTAACCTTATTCTTATTGAGTAAGTCGACAAAGAAATCAAAATTTTACAACATGATTAACAATAAGTCTTAAATAAAGTAAACATTTCTAACCAGGGCAAAGTTGCGACGGTGGGCACAAATTACAAATACAAAAATGGTTGAATCCGTAAAATGAGCTTCATATTTCCATCGAACCATCCACGTTTCTCAGCTTACAGGGGTGAGTAACTATTTTGAATTTGCATACTTACCAACGAAAATTTTTTGCGAAATTTTAAGTGATTTTTTTGTTTACCTTTTGGTTTACATGCTAAAAAAATAATCAAGTTATTATGATGTCACTGAAACTTAATAGGTCGTGCGGCGTGTTAATATCGCTCACCAAAAGTAGAAGGGGTATGAACAGTAATCGATACTTAGGCCGGCCACATACATTCGGAAAAATTCCGTTTCGGAATCTCGAATCCAAAAATCAATCCATACAAACCTATTGACCAGCCACATACAGACGGAAGTTTTCCGTCGTATGGATTTAGT
Source organism: Adoxophyes honmai (assembly GCA_005406045.1). Taxonomy (NCBI): domain Eukaryota; kingdom Metazoa; phylum Arthropoda; class Insecta; order Lepidoptera; family Tortricidae; genus Adoxophyes; species Adoxophyes honmai. The sequence continues at coordinate 13,660 of BHDV01021665.1, forward strand.
GCGTTTGGACAGTCCGATTCGAGATTCCGAAACAGAATTCCGTATGTATGTGGCCGGCCTTAGGTCACTTCGGTATCCGAGGAGCGAGGGGGGTGAACGGCGACACGTTATTGGCAGACCTTATTGGCTTAGCACGACCACACGCTCTAGTCGCGTCGCGCGCCGGATAGTCTAACCGTCACTTTCTGACGTCTCTAGTAAGACAGTGACAGGTACAGTCTATCTCGCGCGTATCTCTACTCGCGCCCTGTCGTTCTAAGGGGACAGTCGCACTACACCTCCCCGCGCTGCCTCCAATACGATTACCCTCACTAGTTTCGCCGAGCGATCTTAAACTACCGCGCGACTAATATTTTTTTAGTTCAAATGTAATCTTATGTAGATAGTAAAGATACAATCAGAAAATTATTTTGTTTCATTTTAATAGTTATTTACCTACCATCGCTCCGAAAAACATAGAAAACCAACAAACTAAGCCCAATCTTGCATAAATGCATGTTTAGTTTACTGAATGAAATCGAAATTTACTGTTAAACCGCTTTTTATACGGAAGCGTGACGATTTGTGTTAAAGTTAATTACCAAATTGATTACTCAGACCAAAGAGGAAATTGTTATTTAACTACGTACATGTATAGCCAAGTTTTTGAAGAACTCATGGCATTTACAAATGCTGGAACTAGGCTGTACCTACTAGCTGTGTCGACAAAAAAAAACTCTTAGGGAAGCATTCGTGAAATAATTGAACAGAAGTGAAAAAGACATTTCGTATTCAGGATGAACATGTCAAACTGTCAAACACTTTAGTATTTTTACGGAAAATAAGTTTTTCGGAATTGTTATAAAACACGAAAGATACTTATCCTGAATGGTTCACAGTTACATAAAAAAAAGGTACTCCAAAAAGGCAGGTTACCGCGATCCTATAGATAGCACTTATCCTGATCTTGAACCACACGATATTTTTTCTGTCTTGAGCTTGGCTATTCAAATGCATTTTAAACGTGCCTATTTTTTAACCAATTACAAAGCCGTGAGATGATATTGATAATTGAAAAACTAATTTAAATTACTCCGAAACAACTTCAATTACATCTTAAGTCGATGTGTGTATAATTAATTAACCACACGTGAATCTCACACTTACGCACAGTGGACGCCGTATCAGGCTCACTATTCTTGGCAAATCATTTGCAGACAAATTTCTTTTTTCTTATAGATTTCAGAGTTCAAATTCGATTTTTCCGTCACCTTGACGTACGTAACGTCCAAAATCAACGCGATAAAGAACAACTTCAGCTTTCACCAGAAATCTTCCAAGTGAAGATCTTTAAAATCGAGATTTCTTCATGACTTTTTCTTAACAGTAATAAATTAATTGGACAATTTACGCCATTTACCTAGTCACTTCCTAAATTAATGTTGTGTGATTGGATACTAAACAACAGATAAACTTAACATTAAACTACTGTGAGACTCACTCGTCTTATAAAATACGGATAACTCACGTTATAATTCGAGTTTAGCTCGACATGTTTCGGGCAGCCGCCGTGGCTCCTAGATGAAGGGCTACGAATTAGCCCGAATCATGTCAAGCTAAACTCGATTTATAACGTGAGTTATCCGTATTTTATAAGATGAACGGATAAATTTGCTTATTAAACTTAAAGACTAGAGGGCAAACATTCATCACACAAAGATCTGCCCCGATCGGGAATCGAACCCAGGACCTTAAGCTTCACGGTCAAGATTTCCAACCAAGCTATCCGGACGTCTTTTGTAGGCATTTGAACCTAAGTTGCTGTTACCTAGTTACCTTTTTGATTGAGCTATTTTAAACGGTGTTTGGACATCACGCTTGTGTTCACAAATGAAGTAGGCAGAGCACATGAAACGCTACATAGATAAAACCACGGCTATTTCACGTTTCGTGGCTACTTCAAGCATTTATTTCTTTAGGTTTTGAGTTGGCAGGTATAATAAAGACAAGTTGCTAGCCTGTCGCCTAAAGTATACCTTCACCTATTTCCTTCCCGACACCACATGGAACGGATTGTTTGAAGTAACCTACCAATAATTACAAATAAGTATATTAAATCAGAGAGAGAAAGAATTTAGATACTAAGTACGTCTTCTATAAGCACATGTTACTATCAAATTTTATGTAGGCTTCTTCTTGTCCCCGTGTGGTGCCGGGTTAGAATAGCACCTCCCCCTTTCTTCCCGTGGGTGTCGTAAGAGTCGACTCTGGGAAAGGGTTAGTGTATTGTGGGCGATGGGCTAGCAACCTGTCACTGCAATATCGCGTTTAACCATCTCGTTACCCTGAAATTGCTAAACGTGGCACTGGATTTTTGAATCCATGTGCTCTGCCTACCCCTCTTGGGAACACAGGCGTGAGGATATGTATGTATGTATGTTCTTCTTAAGTCTTCAAAAACTACAAACAATAAAAACAAATAATATCGAATAAACACAATGTAATGAAAGACTAAAAATAAACTACATCTACAAATACAGTACATCTAAAAAATCCTAACAACAAGAGCTGCAAGTGCACGATGAGGTTTCACAATAAGTGTACGGTTCCCTCGCCTTCATTCTATTCTGTTTCCTCGTCACTTTCACCAAATTCTTCCTCGTCACATTCTTCTGGAACCTTCTCTTCTGCCTCATCCCAGATATTACAATTTTCTTCCTCGTATTCGACAGTGTGATAGGTTTTATGTTCTTAGCGATGTTCGTAATCATTATAATGGCCTGGTCTTTGGCTTGCCTTTGGAGTGGTTGACGTTTTGGTAATAACAGACCCCACATCTTCTTCACTCTTCTCTTTTTCGCTGGTTCACCGCTACCACCGGCTTTACGCTTTTCTATGACCACACCAGTATCTGTGTCCGTTTTAACTTTGGAATGCGAAGGTTCGTCATGCGTGGTTAACTGCTCAACAATCCTTTTGATCTCGGCATCGACGGTATTTGATTCAGTCTCGTCATGGTTGTTTTCCATTGTATGTAAAATTGTATAGAAAAATCTCGTAGTCTTATACAAAATGCAGGTAAAACTATTAGGAAAAGTTTTGACGTGTGTTGTATTCTTTGTAAATGTCAATGCGACATACCAGTTTGTGTTACTGTTGAAACGAGAAAAGAGTTTTTCGATTTTTACTATGGTGGCGAGGAATATTATTAGGATGTATCTAATGATACCCACCATGTGACACCCTAATGATACTACATACATACTTCTAAAAATGAGAAATTTGATATAGAAAGACGTAGGTATGTTTGGATTAGAAAGTAAACTAAAATAAATGTTCAACCTGTTTGGCATTTTTCGACTCTTAGACGGCGACAGCTACAGACTATCTATGACGCGGTGGAACTGATATAGCTTACCTGTCATTTTCTAACATGTCTAGTTAGACAGTGACGAATATAGTCTTGCCGTGCTAAGCTGGCTGGTCTTTCGCTTTATTGTTTGCTAGAGATGGGATAACATTTCTGCAAGAATCCTGATTTTTTTAGAGAAATCCTATGGGTATGTTTTAACCATAAACATAGGAATAACAATGAAAAACTGTATTGTTTCGTTAAAAAATATATAATTTGATTTTTATTATTAATCTTAATATTTCAGTTTCTTACAAATGAAACTTGCACATTCATGTTCTAACTTATTCATATACTTACAATTAAGTAGTACTTACTTAAAAATACCATACTGAACATACTGCAGCATTCAAGAAATGATTTTCACATTGCACAGAAACGAGTAGAAATTATTCACAAACTAGCAAAATTACAAAAAAGCATAGTATTTTCAGAAGTAGAAACAATCAGAGAGAGAGGCACACAATAGCAATATTACAATGCCATATCACACTATTTATAATTATGTCAGAATAGAAGCAAATGGCGTTCTTTTGTCTCTGCCTACCCCGCAGGGAATAAGGCGTGACGGTTATGTATGTATGTATGTTATAATAATAAATTTATTGCCTCATTTGTTAATCTCTTGCATGCACCATTACGTAAAAAGCTACATTACGTACATTTTATTAACTCGAATACTGAAATCAAATTGCATGTGTTGCCTGTTTTTTGCAATTTAAAAATATTGATGGCTAACGATATATTACATTTAATACAATTTCGATTACGACTTCTTAAAAAATATATATTATAACAGGGTCAAATCACGTAGTATTCGGAGTGCAAACGCTGTTTCTTTCGAGAACACCACTAAACAAAAAAATGTGGCATCACTATTATACACATTTGACATAATGCCAATTTAGTATCCGAGATGACCCAAAAAGTTGCATCTGCTTTAATAAGATAGTACCTATAAGACGTAGTTAAAACTACTAGTTACTTAGGTAGCTTTTTCAATTGTAACAAGAAAATTAACCATGCATGTACGAGTAATTTTCGTCTCACAATGGAAAAGATACTAAACATTTAATTTGAACATTCGACAAAAAAACTACGTCTTAACTCGAGACCCACTTTCAGGTTCCCATCTAAATTCATGGTCATAATCCTTAGTTACTTATTTAACTTGAAATTGAATGTAATAGAGCATGTACTGTAGGTAAAAAAAACTTTTCACAAGTCTTATTTTATTAGTAAATTTGGATTTTTGTGACAAACTAAAACATTTGACTAAAGGTACACAAAATCATGATCCACCTCGAATTTCTCATGTAGTCTTTGTGGTAGCTCCGATGCTATATTTCTTGGTATTTTATCTGCAACAAAATATATTTTTATAGACTCTAAGGCATTCATAAAAACGAGACATAAAAAGTTTCGTCAAGGATACAGTAACATGATAAGCTTCAACAGTAAAACTATCGGCAAAACACTATACCCGTATAGAAGAATGATAACAAGTATAAAAACCGGCCAAGTGCGAGTCGGACTCGGGCACGAAGGGTTCCGTACCAAAAATAGCAAAAAAAACGTGTTTTTGTATGAGGGCCCCCTTATTTTTACATTTTATTATGTTTTTAGTATTTGTTGATAAAGCGGTAACAGAAATACATAATCTGTGAAAATTTCATCTCGCTTCACGCTCTCACGGTTCATGGGATACAGCCTGGTGACAGACGGATAGACAGACAGACAGCGAAGTCTCAGTAATAGGGTCCCGTTTTTACCCTTTGGGTACGGAACCCTAAAAATGGAAGAAAGACAATATGAATACATTACTTCGTATCGAAATCTAACAGCACGAAGGGCCCGCTTCTTCATCTACCTACCAAAAACTACCTTCCTCAAACAAACTATGAAATATTGATGTCATGTTCCGTTATAGGATTTAGAATAGTGCCAGGCACCGATTTTCCATGTTTTCCGGACGGAAGCCGATAGCATCCTTTTTTTAATTTCCATTCCATTCAAACTTATGACTTTTGACCTAACATTATGGCAATCGGCCAATAAAAAAACTATGTACGATTGTTGTTAACAACATTTTAGTATAAACGGTAGTAAGTTTATCTTTGTGTTGCTTTTTATTAAAAGAATGCACTGCCATTATTAAGTTTTTGTTGATAAAAAAATAACATACCTAATACAAGACTATGCAAAATGTTCAAAATATGGAGATTATTTATAAGAATTGATACAAGCTAAATGTAACTACAAAAGTGGCAATTAATAGAAATACCTAGACGTCCTAGACATTGGAAAGGATGACATAACATTATCATCACCACCTTACAGCCTCAGCTGCATAAAGTCAAAACTGTGGCTGTTTGCATAATGACACCTACTGATAATAATGTTTGTATGAGCAAATATAGTTTTTGGTAGTAATGTTTTTTCGAAATATTTGTTTTTTATTCAATGCAAATTGGGAATAGCACGAAATAACACAAACTTGGCGTGAAACGGGTTATCCAGCTCATAACTTCATCCGGCATCGCTACTCGCCCGGCCGTCTAATTGTATTCAGCCGGGAATTCCTAACTTCCCAGCCTCGGCAGTAGGTAATGTACTAAAGCCATATAAATTACGTGCCATCTCCGGTCATGTTTTGGCTGAAGTAATAGACACGGAGTCACAATATTTCTATACTACCTAATATTACAAAGCCGAAGACTTTGTTTGTTTGTTTGAAAGCGCTTATCTCAGGAACTACTTATTCGAATTGAAAAGTTACTTTTGTGGTGGATAGACCATTTACCGAGGAAAGTTTTAAATTATGTAACATCATGCTGCAACTAATAGGAGTGAAGAAACATTGGAAAATGTGAAAAAAAAAAAAACGGGGAAATTAGTTACTATTCGACGCGGACGGAGTCGCGGGCACAGCTAGTCTCAGGTAAATCACAAGCAATGAAAACGAGTCAATAAAAAAAATACATGAAATCCTACTCTTACGCTCACGAGTGTTACAGACCTCATTCAGGATCTTGATCAAAAATAGTCTTCCACTTACCATTGCACCTGTATACCAGGTTGGACCAAATGATCATTTCCTGTGAGAAGCAGAAGACACCAAGCCTGCCTCCTTTGAGGGTCAAATCGTAGACGTTCCCAGAGTCCGCGACCAGTTCGTTGCGCTCGTATATCTTCAGTCTGATGAGACCTATCTTGGGCCGATGGATAAGGCTCCAGCGGTATGCAGTCTTTTCTTCCCAACCCTTATTACGGGAGTCTTTCCACAGCAATTCGACCTGAAAACAATTGCCAGGAGATACCATTCAGACAAGTCATTTTGATAGGCTGTGAGCTTATCTTTAAGCAAGTAGTCCAGAATGCTGTGAGGGACGAGTTTTATAGTACAATGTATAGATAATCTAGTTCAGCGAGAGTTGAAGTGAATGATTACACACAACTACATGACGAACCGATTATGTAAAATGAGTATGAAAGAAATTAATGAATGTCAAAATTCCACTATTTTTGAAGAACATGTTCTTGTGTGCGATAGCTTAACTCTCGTGGAACTAGGTTTACTGATTGTGTAATACAATTTGCATCAATGTGAGGAAACCAAGGCACATTCTTTTGTTAGCAATACCCAGATACGATTAAATTGAAAGCACAATACGCTACGGACTTTGTCCCAACTTAAAGGAACATTACCTGATCAGGAGTAGACTCTGTGTTCCAAAGCGCGTTCCTCAAAGTCTTTCCTGGACCAGTCTTGGAGTTCACCAGCTTTAGCTGTATCCCAGGCTCGGCCACGGCGCGGAACGGCGTGGTCTGCCAGTAAGTTTGGGTCTTCCTCTTCCACATGACTACGTAGAAGCGTTTGTTGTTCTGGTAGCTAAGAGTTTTTAGAATGATTGTGATTAATATTTTAGTGCTAAAAGGAATAAATGAAAAGATATCTCTGAAATATTTTTTGCTATGTTTATCCGAGCCCAGGCCCGAGCAATTGTTTATTTGAAGGGAATAAAAGAAAAAGTAATAGTGCAATCAAAATTCAAGTAGCAAATAAGTGGTATAAAAAGATTTTTTGCCTGAAATACAATAATAATAACAATTGTTTTCTTTTGCGAAACGGATTAATTTGGACTACTGGGACTCCATTTTAACAATGGTAATAAATTTTGTATAAACGCTATCATACTTGGGTTTTTGATCTCGTATGAAATACCAAGCTGTAGTGATTAATCGATTTACTGCATTATACAACTTTTTAACAGTCGTCTTTTTTAATTCAAACGCAAGGCATACTCGTAACATCTGACAATAAAGACATTATCTCTATTGGTCTTACCTAAAAGTCAAACTTGCTTACCCAAAAATGAATCCAACATAGTCGTCATCGATCTGCGTGTCAACAAACAGGGTTCCTTCGAAGTCGACTCCTCCGAAGCTTTCGAAGCCAACCGCCAAACCAGGGTCCGAATTTAAGGTCTGGATGATTTCAGCCCCTTCGTTGTTTATTACCCAGTTGGGATCCTGCTGGGATTCACCTTCTGGATCCAAAAGGATTATGGCGAAGTCCCTAAAATAGGATTGTATGCAAAATTAATTTCGAAAGGAGATTACTTGGAAAAATTACAACAAAACAACTTTTTTTGAGAAACTCAAAGCGAAAATTTTGAGGATTTCCACTAATTCATATTGTCGTACAGTACATGCGTACCTGAAGTCAGTTCGATAGATCTTTGAATTATTGGGACAGTTATCCTTTTCATTAATGACTTTGTCACCATCGTAGTCATTCTCGCACACATTACCGATTCCGTTTTCTGAAATAAACAAAATATTACATTATCAAATTTTTCCGCGCTTTCTTTAACCCTTCATATCTCTCTTTTAGTAACAACTTACGGTTATCATCCAGCTGATCTCTGTTAGGAATCAGCGGGCAATTATCATCGATGTCCCGTATTCCATCATTGTCGTCGTCATCATCACACGCGTTGCCTTTGCCGTCGCCGTCAGTGTCTTGCTGGTCACTGTTGGGCAAGTTGGGACAGTTGTCCAAGCCGTCTTGCCAGCCGTCACTAAAAAAACATACGGGCTTTAGATATTTCGTGACTAAATCGAGGTCGCTTTGAAAAAGATCAAGTCAAGAGTACCCGAAACCCATAAGCATGTATGAAAAAATAATGAACATGGATGAACCAAAATAGTTAAGTCAGAATTGTAGCAAGTGGAACAAAGTTTCATATTTCTGCTTGGCCCTAGGGAAAGAGCCGTAACTAACGCCAATGCGTAAATACTATAACGCCATCTAGTGAAATATACATTTCGGAGGAATTCACGTTATTGTAGGAGTCGTCAGTTAGATAGTATACATGTACATGTACAGTATTACTCTTTGATTTTACTTACAAGTCTCTATCTACATCGCTGTCACAGGCGTCGCCTACGCCGTCTTTGTCGGTGTCTTCTTGCGTTGGGTTCCTCACTCGCGGGCAGTTGTCACAGAGATCACCAATTTGATCCTGATCCAAGTCTTCTTGGTGAGGATTGTACTTACGAGGGCAGTTGTCTATTTGGTTCGGTATTCCTGGAAAGTTCGTACTCGGTATGATGAAATGCATTTCTATTCGTTTTCATAGGAAATCATCATCATCATTTCGATAGGAAATTATTATTTTATTTCAAGTCAAGTTTCTTGTTAATATTTTATAATTGGATAAACGACACTTTATCCTCTAGATGCCATGAAGGAAATAAATTATGTCACGATTCGTTTTCCAAATTTTCCAAAAGTGTTCAAAAAGGTGACTACAGTGTGATTGTGTAAATGTCCAAATAATTCTAAGATTATCTTACCGTCGTTGTCAATATCAGGGTCACATAAGTCTCCCACTCCGTCGCGATCGGTGTCTTCCTGGTCAGGGTTGTACAGTCTCGGGCAGTTGTCGCACGCGTCGCCAAACTGGTCGCTCCTGTCGTCGTCGCGATTCATTTGATCCGGGTTGTATTTCAAGGGACAGTTATCCTAAAGAAAAGGAAACATTTCATTTTGATTATTAAAAAAAATTGAATGCATCACGTGAAATGAATTAAAGTTGGACTCTAATGAATAACTTTTCTGGATTATGAATTTATGAATCTTCATATTACGGGCAAATATGCTCAAGGGAGAGAAGACAATCAATAAAGAACCTAGCCGCGAAGAACGCAAAGTAACGCAAAAGTCTCCAAGCTATTCTCCATTAGTTTCTTTAGTAGCCCATGACATGCCATTTGAGCTACATACTCAAACATACTTAAAGGATTTTTGGGACTGTCGTCGGCATGGAAAATGCAGGAGTCTCTTAGCTTGTGTCCATTGGCCACTTCTTGTTCCGAGTTCGACACATTAAGATAACTGTAAATGTAACCACTAGTAGCTCATGCCTTTTTCAATTAGTTTCATTCATACTTACAGGATTGTTGGAAAAGCCCTCTCCATCGGCGTTGGAGTCACAAGAGTCTTCCAGCCAGTCTCCATTGGCATCTTCCATAACCACTAGTTGCCCATGTCTTACAAGCCATAAATTAATCATTGGTACTTACAGGATTGTGGAAAATGATGTCATCATCGGAATTGGAATCACGAGAGTACATACATACATATCCTCACGCCTGTATTCCCAAGAGGGGTAGGCAGAGCACATGGATTCAAAAATCCAGTGCCACGTTTAGCAATTTCAGGGTAATCAGATGATTAAACGTGATTTTGCAGTGACAGGTTACTAGCCCATCGCCCACAATACACTGACCCCTTTCCCAGAGTCGACTCTTACGACATCCACGGGAAGAAAAGGGGAGGTGCTATTCTAACCCGGCACCACACGGCATCACGAGAGTCTCCCAGTTTATGTCCATTGGCACTAGTAGCCACAGATTTACCATTCGTACTTACAGGATTGTTAGAAATGCCGTCACCATCAGCGTCAGAATCACAAGAGTCTCCCAGCCCGTCACCATCGGCGTCTTCTTGTCCAGAGTTGGACACGTTGGGACAGTTGTCAGCCTTGCAATGGTTGTCTCTGCAGTTGAGCTGCTGATCCGGGAAGCCGTCAAGATCAGTATCGCGACCGCACACGGTTCCATTGCCAGCGAATCCGACCTGAATACATAGAGAACGGTGAAATTTTGGTCATTTTTACAATGTTACGGTCGGCCAAGAAGGTGCACACGAAACGTTACATAGATTAGGTCACATTACGTGCACCTATAGGGTAGTTTTAGGTTTAAAAATACATGAGAAGGGTTTAATACAGACAAATGACTTAAATGCAAAATTGCTACAATAAGTCGTTACGTTAAATGGGTAGTCACTGATGTTTAAGAATCTCAGTAATATTACTCACAGCACAAACACACTTTTGTCCGTATCCACAGACGGCGTTGAATTGCCTGCAGTAGTTTATGTCACAGCTTTGGATCAGAAAGTCGGAGTCGTAACACGTGCTCGTCGTATTCACATAGTAGTTGCCACCACAAGGAACGCAATTATATGATCCCTGAAAGAGAAGATAAATTTATATGAAACGTACGTGGAATGGTCCTCGCTTAACTAATTTTTAGTGATGGTAGAAATACAGAAAACGTAAAAGTTCAAGGCATCTCTTCTTTGCTGACCTTCGAGCGATTGACAGAATAAGAGCAGACGTAAAAAGAAAGCTATGCAAAGTAAGTACGCAAAAGAATTTTAATTAGCTATTGGCGTTAATAATTATGTCACCTTTACTATACGCATCATCGTATAAATGAATTGATAAAATAAAATAAAATAAAATAAAGTCGTGATGTACTGCAACGATGTAGGACTCCGAACTCCAGCGCACTAAGAACTTACCAAGTTACATCAAGTGACAAGAGACGACGCTATTCTTAAATTGATGATTACTTTTGTGCTTTTAAAATCGTTTTGGGTGTCATTTTCAACAAATTTGTGTGTGCAATATCATTATGTTAGTTTACACTCTTTGTGTGAATAATTAGTAAAAGTAAATAATAAAACATTAAGTATAGATTAGTTTTATTGGTACTTACAGGGGTGTTGACACAAAGTCTTCCTCGTTGGCAGTTGGCCCTCCCTTCAGCGCACTCGTCTATGTCAACGCAGGCTTCGGCCCGTCGGTCGTTGCCGGCGCCGCGCCAGCCTTTCCCTCCGGTATACCCATAAGGACAAGGCCCGCACTCAAACCCACCGTCGAAGTTGCGACAAGACACTAGCTCGTCGCATGGTCGGATCAAATCGCACTCGTCCATATCCACACAGGTGTGGCCTGCGGAGATAAACACAGTACAATACTCTTCATTGAACGCCACAATGATGTGAACTACCCGCGTGGAGTTGGACTTAGAATTACACTTCTTTATTTATTCCCTCGATGTCATAAACTAAACAATTAGGCCTAGGAATAGGTACTCAGACGTCAGGTAAGTAACATGTTACTATTATGATACCTTCTTCAGATAATTGTACTATAAATGGCTACTTAAAGTGAAATAGTCATGATTTGGTTTACATGACCTTTCTTGTGCTCTGCCGACACCATCTGGGAATACATGTGTGATGTTTACGTATGTATGTTCGAACAACAAACCATCATGGTCCCGTCAAACCCACCCTCTACTCAACTCTTACGTAGATTTTATTTATCTGGAAGTATTCCTAGAAGTTCCGGTAGTTACTCCAGAATAGGTAGCAGAATCGTTCACAATAGCGCGTCTAAGCGGTAATCGCGCTCGGACTGCCTCAAACTGTTTCGAGATATTGTGTCTATGATACTTTAGGTGTGATGCTCAAGCGGACTTTATATGAAGATTGGCTTCTGTAGTTACCTATGCGTGTTTTGTGACTTAATCCAAATAGCCTTCAAGATGCATCATCCACTTACCGTTCCACTGGTATCCCTTCTGACAGCTCTCGCACTCATAGTAAGGTCTGCTGCTGATGGGAGTGCACCGTCTTTCGCCACAAGGCCTGCGGGAGTCACAGAAATGCTGGCAGCGTTGCCCGTCGCCTGTGTAGCCGTCTGGGCAGGGGCCACAGCGAGGCCCTGACGCGGTTTCCTGGCATTGGACGTCTGAGGGAAGATACCACGTGAGATCAAGTTAATGTGCAAGGAGTGAGTGACTGGAATTTGCTAGCTTAGGGCAACACACACGAGTTGATTCTGTTACGAGAGACTGTTTGTCATTTTGTGAGTGTGGGTGACTGTCTCGCGGGCAAGATGCTAAACGTATAGTGTTGATTCGTTAGATGTCGTGAAGTATCTTTTGTCGATAGAAAACTTGAGACCTTTCTAAAATTGAAGAACATAGAAAACACACATTCTTATGCATTATAAAACAAACATAGAAAATGATGCAACAATTTCTTACACCCATGATCGATAAAACAGCGCAAATCGGTTTGCACATATCAGTCGCTACGATATATTGTAACGTGTGTAGCCTACAATATTGTGATTTTTGGAAAGTTAAAACTACAGCAAGTAATTCAACGTACTGGTGATGATTAGTAGGTAGGGTGATTTAGCCAGTTATCGGCCACTTAAGCGAAATTTTGAGTTCAGATGCATTTTTTTCAAAGATTTTATCGAAAAAAAGTAGCTGTTGTAATTTTTATACACTAAAAATATATTGCAGTTTTTGATTTTGTACTTTATTTGCCCATCAAAAGCGTGGTTTTTTTTTTATTGTTAAAAATATCAAAAGGCGGCGATTTAGCCGGCTATCGGCCCCCTGTTCTAGCTAACGGCCGTTTATTTAACTAGCTATCGGCCACCAGTTTGCGTTTGTAAAATGAGTCTTATTTCAAAAGCGATAAGATTAATTTTAAAGAAAACAAATCAATCGTAATTATTAATATGTTTTATCAATTATTAGACATATTTTAGGATTATTTATAGGAACTTTGATCATAATATGGTAGTGATAAATATTAAAATATATAATAATTTTCAGTAGCATTATATTTCTCATTAAATTTTCGGATAATTCATTATATGTGGCCGATAGCTAAAAACATTCTTACCTATTATCGGCTATGTTTAGGATAGTGGGCCTGGATTAGTGGCCGATAAATCACATTTCAAAGACTAGTTTTCGGCCGTCTTTTAATCAATTCCTTTTAAAATATGTTTACGTCAAACCAACAAAAATGGTTATTTTACACTTGCAACAATACGTAGACAAGATTTGATTTAAAGAATAGTTTGATAAGATACATTTGTTTAGCTTTTTTATTGACGGCCGAAAACTCAACCAAATGTTGCAGTTCATCGGCCACTCTAATTTAGCAAGGCCGATAAGTGGTTTAATAAAATTTAGCTATCGGCCGTCAAATTCGAAACAAAAGAAAGACAATTTTAGTGATGTTTTTGTTAAGAAGCATGCGGCCGACGTCTAAATGCAATACTGAGCTTGTATCAAAATAAGCATTTAACGACACTTTTACATGATACATTCTCATTTAGTAGTGAAAATAGTTAATCCAAAATAAGAACCCATTCGTGACTTATCGGCCGGGGGGCCGATGACTAAGTAGTTCGACTAATTTGAATCCAATAATCCGACCACCACATTTTAAACCATTTTATTGATCATTTTACAGATTTAACTCAGAATAGTATTACTTCAACTAATAAACTACTCGTACAAGTTATAACAATGTGTCCAAAATCAAGTAAACAACAATTTATCTTACCTTCAATAAAATGTTGCCCACTATTTTTTTGCTAATTTTGACACATCTCTACACCGGTTAATCTTGGTTCGCGCGCTGACGGGACATTAGAAGCAATATTAACTTAATAATTTTAGGAGGCGTAGATGATAAAACACTTTATTTGATAAAAGTATTTTTTTGAAAAGGTGAGGTCAAGTTTTCTTATTATTGCATTATAACTGAAAAATGGCCGATAGCCGGGGGGGCCGGTAAACTGGCTAAATCACCCTACATATCCTCTGTTAACTTAAAATTTTGGAGACACCGGTTTCCGTACAGCATAGTCCTCAACATTATGGTCCTCGGCATCAAACTTGGCAAGATTTTTATAGTGGGGGTTCCGGGATCAACAACTACTTACCTTGGTAAGAACTTACACCCACTACAAAAAATCTTGGTAAGTTAATGCCGGTAACTATTCGGACATTGCAGTAAATCCAACATGTGCAATCTAACTCACAAGATATCCCTAGTAAAGGATCATGTGTACTAACTTTGGAAGCAGGTGATTTGCGAGCAAGAGACCCGTTGGCAATCCTCGCCATTGCCGTAGAAGCCAGTCGGACACTGGCCACAGCGGTAGCCTCCGTCTGGCAGATCCTGGCATTGCACACCTGAAACAAATTGCGTTATCTTCTCACCCTTATAAACGGTTGTAATATTGTTTAACGCACTCAGAATCACGATGGTTTTCCTCCTTCAAGCCCATGATAATTCCAAGCGTGATAGAAAATAATCCTTCGTGTTATACACACACAAAGAAACAAAAGATTGTCTTTGTGGACAGAAATAACAACTCCTCTTCTTTTGGGAACCTAAAACTTTCTGATGATCGTCTTCTTGTTTGAAAGCGACTGTGGCAGGAAATTAAAAAAAACATTCTGGGTTATTTTTGACACTTAAATACGTGCCAGTTACAGTGCCAGTCTAACCTTGTTTTAAATATCATCAACGATAGGTGAGAAATCGCACAAAATGCGTGAACGATAACTCCAAGGGGTTCGATAAACTAGTTTTTGTTTAGAACTACAAAATTAGCAAATAACTATGTAAGAAGCATTCTGCCAGTCAATGTGACCACTTACGTCCTCCAAAGCAAGGGTTAGAGCTGCAAGCGGATCGGCAGGTCTGTCCGTCGCTGGTCTGCCGGCCTGGGCACCGCGCGCACCGGAACCCTTCGGCGGTGTCCACGCAGTACTCTACTGGTAGGACAAAGACACTTCTTTAAATCTCCTTAAACAAGATAAGTCAAGAAGATGAATTTTGTGAAAAGTTTGTTATTTTCTTTTTTTCAGTCAATTGGGAAAAAATGGTCGATCTTACTTAAATATTATGATTTTTTATATAATACTAATCATCACTTGCAGTAAACTCTTAGTATTGGGTCACGAAGCGGAGTCTTAAATTTATCGATTAAAATGATGCCCACGATTTAAAGTAAGAATAAAGATTTTTTTTACATGTTCCAGTCAATCAACAATGACAATTGCCTATACATAGTGCTAGATTTTAGTTTAAAAAAGGATTTCGTTCAAACCTATTATAGCTAAGAACCACCGCTTCTACACCACTAGCCTTCTAATGAAAAGAGCAACATCGTAATCGACCCATTCAAGTGCTACGATGTTACGAATATACACAGAGAGAAAGAGAGAGAAACAAATTGATAGTTAGCGAAACACTGATATGAAGTTTCATACCCCAATTTTTCATACCCCCATTGTAAAACCCCAATTTGGCGTCTCATCTAAAAAACATAACCTACAACCCGGTCAAGTTAGACATAAAAATTGTGATCATATACAGAAAATTCCGACAAAGCCAAATCTCCGTAGATACCTTAGTTTTACCATAAATAATAAAGTGTCAAAAGTCCCCATTTATCTCATGTGAGCTAAGGGTTGAGATCTACAACTTGGCTTTGAGGTACTTTATGATAAAACTTACCGTTTTAGAGAAAAATCCAAAAAACCTAAAATTTTGACATTGGAACCCTAATAACTCCCTTAGCTCACATGGGATAAATGGGGACTTTTGACACTTTATTCTTTATGGTACAACTAAGGTTTCTACAGAGATTTGGCTTTGTCAGAATTTTCTGAATTTGAATTGTCTAGATTGTCCGGATTACTGACCTAACCCAATCTAAATTAACCTAACTTCCTTTTTTTCCTTCTTACCTGAAGAGCAAGGTCGCCGGCTGCAGCTGATCGGTCTGCAGCGACGGCCATCGCCCTCGGTTCCCCTGGGACACGGTCCGCAGGAAACGCCGGTAGCAGTGTTGCGGCATTCCACACCTGTTGCATACTAGTTACTTGTGACTGCTGCATAAAGGGCATACGGGTAAGGCTCAAAAAAATTGTACATAAATTAAGGGTTAATAAAAACAAAATCACGATCGCGTCACGTGTGTTACGAAAATTACCTATACAAAATGTATGGGTAATTGTCGTAACACAAAAGAATCAATTAACTTTTGTTTTTATTAAAGCCCTTAACTAGGTACAATTTTTTTGAACCTTACCCATACACGAGTGTAGTTTATGAAATGATGATGTTTAATGCCCAATTTAAATTAAGAATGGAATTAAACAAACAATTCCGCTTCGGCGTCACAGGCTCGCATCGCCAGCAGCGGCATTATTTGTTCATACGTACATAACGCCTGTAGGGTAAAAGAGGGTAATGGGGGTCACTTAAGCGAGAACTCAAATAAAATTTCAATGAAAAAGAAAGTATTTATTGCAACCGCCTGTAAACATAATTTAGTTATTAAACTATCATTAGAGATCAACTTCAGTCACTTTGGCAATCAACTTTGGAAATTATAAAAGTTTAAAAAAAAAACAGATTTGACTCTCATTACACTGACATCGGGGTAATGGTGATCACCCTTGCGGGCAATCGGAGTCAAATAAAATCTAGCATACATCGCATAGCTGACTCCCACCCTGTGCACTCCGCGTGAGCCCATTGTCCACACGAGGTACACCTGTACCACATCTCGTTGTTTTACCAGTTGTAAGTAATGGTAACAACTTGCGGGTAATGGGAGTCATCTGACTCTCATTTCCCACAACTACACTGATGACTAAAAAATTAAAATAAAAAAAAACTTTAATACACTGATTTAATCTGAACTGCACATGACAACTTGAAACGTCTAACTAAGTAAATGTAAATGTCATAATCGCATACTGCAAGATTTTAGGCAGTTACCTTCTAATTTGCATTTACGTAAAATTACATCAGCGGAGCGCAAAAACAAAAAACGTTCGTTTCTCAGAGGCGCGTGGGCCGACTGGCGCGAGCCATTCGGGGCTGCGCGGGGGGCCGTAGCGGGGGCTGAGGACGCTGTTTACGCGTCGGTCTCATGTAGTGTTTCGTGGTGGTGTGGGTGACTCCCATTGCCCGCTGACTCCCATTACCCTCTTTTCCCCTATACCTAGAGCACACGAAACTCTACAGACAGTATCTTGACTATCTCGCTTCCTAGTCAATTTTAGCATAATTTTAAGGTTCCAAGATAGATAAAACCTTTAGGCCTGTCGTTTAAAGTATACTTACACCTGGTCTCCTTCTATTTCTTGTATCTTCTAACAATTCGGAATACAGGCATGATGTATGTATGTATGTGTATTTAGCTTATCATCCTTCGCGCACATCGTCTATTTAGTATACTTTGTCATCGCTATAATTTTTGATAGCTAAAATATACGCGGACACATGTAACCATCTGGTTACCCTGAAATTGCTAAACGTGGCACTGGATTTTTCAATTCATGTGCTCTGCCTACCCCTCTTGGTAATACAGGCGTGATAATATGTATGTATGTATGTAAAATATACGCCTGTGTAAACCAATTTATAATACCTCAACTTCACACAGATAACATAAAAAGCAGCAGGCGCTTTTATACTCCGTATAAACTACGGTTGTATAGTCAACGTCATAAATAAGTGATTACTTATTTACCTTATCGCTTTAGCGTCGTGTTTGAAAAGCTATATGATATTATTATATGTATGTAACATCTGAAAGACTGGAAGTAACATGTTTACTTTTTTTTTTTTTAACAGCTTGAGCATTTCTTTGCCTGATTACCATGTTGCATTTTTTTTGTTTCTTATATTTGACAAGGCCTATACTTAGTGAGGCTATGTCGGCCTTAAAGATAATTTTGAGAACAATACCATCAAAGGTAACTATTAAAAACTATTAAAATACCGAAATTATTAAAAACCATTAAAATTTAGTGCTATCAACTATCAATATCATTTACTAAATCACTTAATAAGTTTACCTACTGTCCCCTTTGATGTAAACCCAAGTACTTGTTAAAATAATCACTACATATTAAATTTATTGTGACCAAAACAATTTGAGGCCGCAATTTGAAGGGACAAAATTCAAATTTGCCTACGGAGTTACCGGCCCCAACTATATTTGTAAGCAATTACTTATTCATGAACTCAATCCATTCAATTTAGGCTAACCAAGCAACTTTACTTTCAAATTATTCGTAAACAATCTACGTGGGCCATGTAACTCTGCAGGAATTGGAATCGTTTAAAGGTGAAATAAAACGCGACGTACTTATCGAAATGTTTAATGAAGACCCACACAGTAAGTTGCTTGATTTACCTTAAGATTAGAAGCTTAAACACGATGGTACAAACCTTAACGTTACAAAGAAAAACATTAAAACACAAGACACCAATAAAGATTAAAGATACGATTATGAGAAAGTCGGAGAAAATTGTTACGAAGAAAACATGCTTGCTATTAAATTATTAATGGCTACAGGAGATGAAACTTAAAACGAAATTCACTTTCAAGCAACATCTAGTCTTCATCGGTTTGTGATGATTTAAGTACTTGGAGAATTTAAGTACGCCTGGCGAAACCAAAAGCAAAGAAAATTGAAAATACAAGATGGATGAAATAATTATGGATTCAGCCTCAAGACATCACGATTGTGTCGATAGGTACTGCAAAAACGATAAGTCGCCATTTGAATTGTTCAGACTACATTCTGTCAAGCACGTTTTCGAGTCCTTTATTTCACAGAATCCCTCAAAAATCTAGGTATGATCAAAGGAGCTAATATTAAAAATATTAAGTAGATTATGATTAGTAACCGCGGTAGCAAGTGGAGCCAGTGCAGCGTTCTACGATTGGAGCTGGTGGCTCCCTCTTGCAGCACTCTCGCAGCTGGCCGTTGAGGTGGTCAATGGTGCCTTTCTGATCTGCGATCTCTCGACGGAGCTTCTCAATCGTCTGGCTTAGGATCTCCAGTTGACGGAAGACTTTTTCTGTAAAATAATTAAAAGGGAATGTTGAAATGAAATAGATTATATTGGAAGATTTTTAGTAACAAGTTTAAAATTTGGTACATAATTTTCAACTACCGCTTAGAACACAAAAACACACGTATTTATTAGTACACTTGATTTTTTTTTCTGGTTAATAAACAATTCCCTTACCGTCACAGTCAATATCAGTAGACGGTATGTCCCCTCTAGCCGGGCCAGGCGTAGGTAGAACTCCATTGGAGTCGATGAAGTTAGCTCTGTAGTCATCGCCTTGCATTTCTTCTTCTCTTTTAGCTCGTTCGTCAATATGTTTGACGTCAACCATATCAGAGTTGTCTACACTGACGAGAGTGGCTTTGATTTCTTGATTTACTTCACAGCTTTGAGCGTCGAGGGCAGCTCGTTCGTTTCCGTAGATTTCTATTGGGGCACTTTCTTCGTGATACTGGGGAAGAAAGAAAATGTTCGTGAGAGTTGATGAAATGACTACAAATGCATAATATCATGAATCGAGGATTTCATGTTGTATTTTAGGATCCTAAACCTTGCTCAGAAGAAGCTTGTGCTCATTTTCACTAAACTACAGATAAGTTTACAAACAAGAGGTAAGTAATTCAAAATACAAAGATGCTGGTGTCGACAATAGCGAGAAGAGTGCGCTTGAACAGAAGGAGTCGTATATGGTTATTTGAAATTTAACGGAACCAAAACATCTAGCAAAGGAATTATTTATAATCCATAACTAGAAATTTACCAATCTTAGTTTTTCATTTGTCAGCAGATTCAGCAGATCGTAGTGGCCTGGTAGCGCATGGTAATGCAATGGTCTGCAGCCAACATAGAGCTTTACCCGATTGGTTGACACGACTAGGGTCAGGGTACCTCTGGTATCTGAGCCCAGACCCCAGGAGACTGACTTCAGGTGGCCGCTGTATAGGCTCTCCAACGATACTGTGGATCGGAAATAACCAATTGTACAATCACAGATAAAGACAAACTGTAGAGAACTAAGGTTCAGGGAAGTATACCAAGTGCATCCTTTACCATCTTGAGTTCAACAGTTAAATCAAAATTTGTCGGAATTAACGATCCAATCCAACCTCACAGCTGCGTAAAATATGGTGATGTAATGGGTTTTTTAACACAACTCCATCCCTCTTCGTCATCGTAACATATACCATCCATCACCGAAAAGCGGTGTGACTGGACCGTAACTTGATGTATTTTTTATGGACAAACTAATTTTTCACAAAGTTCAGTGGAAATTGTACTTAAATACTTATCTGATTTTCTAGCATCCTATTTGGAAAAAGGGGTGTAAGAAAAACTTTATACGTACTTTTCAAGCGATAATCACGTGTGTTTATATCTGTTTATCTACATGTATGACTACCTGCCTACGTATGTTTTTCTGTCAGGTTGTCTGATTGTGGTTTTACACTTATAGCATGGTCTACTTTATTATATCCCTCTCACCTTTGTGGCTCTTTCTATTGTAAAAGAGCGAGACAGAGTCATCGTCCGTGCCCTTGACATGCAGCAGCTCTGTCCTCCTCGTCCCTTTGGCGTGTGGACGGACCACGATGGCGACCTCACCCCCGTTTTGTGCTGACAACGCAGCTGCTATCACGTCACTTGTGGCCTCTGTAATGTAAAACAATAAATGAACTTTAATGAATGTTTCATCCGTAGTATAAATTCGACGTAAAGTAAAATTAGAAGTCGAGCAGCCACGTTTTAACTGATGAACTTAGTATAAGTATCTCGCGTTACCCAAGTGAGCTAATGCTATCCTATTCGCCTCTAATTTCAAAATAAAATATAAATTATATTTGTACTAGTACTCTTTCAACTCTTTTGTTTAAATCTACCAGGGCTTTCAGAAAGACAATCATCACTATCAGGATATCAGATTCGGTGTAGTGATGATGATGACTTTCCTAACTTCCTAAGATAGCTGGCAAATGCGAGAGTGGCTGGAAATCATGCTCAGTGGCGTACCGAGGACGTGGAAGAGGTCCATGGCCCTAACAGTGGACGAGAATTAGGCTAATTTTATGACGATGAAAATTTTTGTGGTATTTTTTTTTTCAAAAATACGAATCAATTTCCACAATAAGAATACATACACACGAAATGCTATGTCAAAAAATTAACTGTTGATCATTTATTCATTTCAGTCACTACTAAATGTAAATATTTATTGCCGATTATTATTTAGTCATAGTTGAGTAAGTACAACGCACTTAAACGCGAAACTACTGGTCAGTGACCTAACTAAATCGGGAATAGGCATTTATTTATCGCTAAGTTTATAAACAATCTTCGTTCTGAATATTAATGTAAGAAACAGTTTTATTGCTTAGTTACTAAAACTGCTTAAGTACATGTAAGGCGTTGCGCAGACGACAGTGTTTTGTACGATCGAGTCTGTGGAGCAATAAATTGTCTGAATGGCGCGCTGACATTTCCACGAAACTCTGAATGGAAATTCCTGGAAGCTGTCACCGCGCCATTCAGGCAATTTATGGCTGCGCAGACTCGATCGCACAAAACTCTGACGTCTGCGCTGCGCCTAAGTCGTAACAAATCTGACAGCAGAGTTATGCTTGAATGCAATAGGAAAAAAAACTTCTATTCAACTTGGACGTCAATTTCTCCGGCAGTCTTATACGGGGACCCTCGTATACAACAGTTTGTTGAAAATTATTTAGAAATCTCTGAACGAGAAACTGACATTTAATGTGCAGTAGTTCCATGATAGCTCATAAAATTGATTTCTTCACGGTACCGATTGCATCAACCACAGCTTTCTCAAATTAAGAGTACCTACGATGTAGTAGATAGAGTGGCTTTAAAACATGGCGATTGACTAAATTTTATCGATGAAGACTTAAAATAACAAGTGAAGACATCTTTACTCCTTGTTCAATCTGTCAAGTCAATTTGTAAAGTTTCCTCCTCGGTGCCAATAAAAAATAAAAGAGCATCGCAAGCTTTTAGCGAAGAATGGACTTGACGTCGAAAATGGTTAGAACTTAAAATGAATTGCTATTTAAGTGTCGGAAAATATTACCAGATTGTGTAATTTCTGTTCTGAATCATAATAATAGGTACATACTCAACAATGTTTGAATTTTATCTACATCCATATCATAAGCCGCTATGTTCTTCAGTTAAATTAGGTTAAATTCAAATTTTTAACATCTTAAAACAGAATGTGATGATTTTAATCATAAATGTTTCAGAAAAAAATGTTTTAAAATTGTAAATTATGGAGATTGTTATGTTACATTTTGTTCCTAGGGGCCCATGACTCACCAACATTGAGGATAGAACCTATAGAGTACTAATGTCATCTTGGTTGTTCGGAAATTATTCCGCAAAACAATTTAAGTGATCGCTGTGCTCTTATTGGCCGGCCCAAGATCGCGCGTAACGCTAGTGCCTTTTTCTCTACGGTTATTAGCTCTGTACAGTTTCTGTGACAGTGACGGTGACGTTTAGTATGTTGAAATCAACAAACTATTTGCGGACTGGGGTTGCGAACATTGTTTCTCTATAGGTTCTATCCTCTATGCTCACCAAGGTCCCCTTTACAACAAAATGTCATAGTGACATCGCGTTCCTTGGCAAGGAAAATCGTTTCGACATTACCAGAAAGAGGTTCCTTCCTGAATTTGGATTTGGAATTGCAACGCTCCAATAATCGCCCTAACCATTGAACCGTGATAAAACCGCTGCTAAATTACTTGGCAGTTTTATCCCCAACTAATGTTATTTTACGAGTTATGTGGGTCCTGGATGTGGGTGTGAGCTTCGTTCGTAGATGGAGGCAATGAAATGTTCACGATTTGTGAAGCAAATAAGTTCGAGTCATTCGCAGACGTCATTTAAATATGTATGAAATAAAATCCATCGTTGTGTGCCTAGAGTCTGGACAGACCGTTCAGATTTCGAGTCTGAATTGAATATGAAGGAATGGATTTATAAGTTAACCTAGCCAAATAAAAAAAAACCGAGATTTTACATTCAAACTTAATTAAGAATTCATTTGGGCGATAGGTAAACAAAATCACTGGCGTCGAACTTATAACCCCTCCTCACCCGTTACACCGCTTAAGATACTACTGGTAGTACAGTCACCAGCACCAATATCTGATGAAACAAAGCTGCATAAATATCTGATACGTGTCTATTACTAGAGGCAGAAGGACGTATCAGATATATTTTGTTCACCAACATTAATATCTGCCTCGGCGGAAAGCGCGAAAATATCTGATACGTCCTTCTGTTCCCAGTAAAGAGCTGTATCAGATATATTTATGCAGTTTGGTTTCATCAGATATTGGTGCTGGTGACTGTACCACGAAGATTACACCACCCTTTTTGGGTCGGGGGTTAAAAAGAATATCGATGTTATGGGTGAGTAATGAAGTCAATTGCTTAGTCTTATGATAGAAATTTTATTCATAAAACAATTGACTGCCACGAATAAACTTGGTGGCCAGTAACAATAAACAAATAAAAAAGTTTTTATGTCGTGTACAATCTGTGGTACAGTTAAATAACTTTTTTATTCATCCTTGGTATGTCCTGACATAATGCCGGCTACAGACGGCCAGAATGGTCAGAGCAGGAAGGCCTTAGACGGAGGCCGAGTTTTTATATCGCACCGTTACGCCATCGGTCGGGGGCGTACCAACCAATGTACCAAGCTTTGCGTCAACACGCTATCAATACATTTAAGTAAGTTAGTTGGTACTTCGTCTTATTCTCGTGGCGGTTATTTTTTTAGGTATTTCATTAAAAATATCTTGACTTATTTTCCTTAGTCATCTCCTACACCCACGGAAGAAATGGAGAGGTGTTGTTTTGTATCCGACGGCTCAATAGGTAAAGGTAAATTTTATACTATTTTAAACTTTGGTGATTCTCACTCATATTTTATGTATACGTATACTGTAGACGATAGACAAGCAAATTGTCACCATTTTTATCTTTTCTCGAACTTGGTACCTAAAAAATATTCTAAATATGACTATGAAGCCTAGAATAGTTCATAGCTTTATCTTCGTATATGCTCTACCTACCCCGTTTTGGAATACAGGCGTGATTTATGTAAGTATGTTTATATGTATATTATCATTACTCATTAAGGATTACTACAGCCAAGTCGCAGATCTATTCGTAGGTTAGGTTTGTGATCATCCCTCCCCAAGCCCGGGCGTATACGTAATGCTTTTCTACTCCGTTAACAAAAAAGGTTTGTGATCATCACGATACAAATAACGGAGCAGTGGGAACGAGTGCTATCTGAGGTTGGTGTGTACCCGACATCTGCTCTGATAATTAAATGTTACGGTATTTAGGAGTAACGTGTTGGTTTTCATCCCAGTCCTCTATTGCAGGGTACAGTTATTGTATATACTTACGTAGATTAGTGTGGGATATTTTCTTACCCTTATTGTGAGAGTGGGACTGGTAATAATGGTCAGAAATGGAACATATTTAAGCTGGATGATAATGGTGACGGTCTTATGGACTCGTTTTGAGTGCACCCCCTATCCGTTTTGGGACTACAGACTTGTGGATGTACTTTTGCTTTACCTTTTACTATTAAGTGTATAAAATGTTTTTACTAACCTATTCCTGTAAAATGAAGCTTTGAAAAGGAAAATAAAGGTTTTTTTTTTTAGTCCAATCGTTTTTAGAGATAATGAACATCCACTAATGATGAGTTCTTCTAATGGGGTTGAGTAGAGTATAAATAAAATAACAAAATACCTAATCTTTCAACTCTACGTGATACAGAAACACAGAATATGTTTATGAAAGTTTTACGATTCATACCAGTACTTAAGTGAGAAACGAGTTCATTTAAAATTTATTTAAAATTTTCCCTTGTGGCATAAAATAATACCTCTTCATTCTTACAAAGTGCTCACAAAACACGAAATAATCTTGGTTTTATTCATGTAGTAGCGTTTCCAGTACTTTATGGACCTATACTATTTAGGAATACAGACTTGACGTGTATGGGAGCTAACAATTTTTATTTTCGGACATAATTAATGCGCGCTTGTATGTTAGCTCTACCTTGCTCGAGCTTTCATCAATATTGTCCTGTTCGTTTCAATTGTTTCATAAATTCATCATAGGTATTAAATAAAAAGTTTGCTGTAGATTACGTATTCATCTCTGAAACGTGTGGCCGCAACTATTGGCATAATTTTTTATTTCGCATGATAGACTTGGGCTCACATTTCCGTAAAAATATGACCATAATATAATCTAGAGGCGTGAAGCTATTAACTAACATGTGCATAAAATATCACTGATACGCGTACGCTTCACATTCACTTAACCAACGCGCCACAATGGTGCTCAAAGCTCCTTATAAGCATCGAAAGAATGAATACGATAAGACGATGTGCGTGGGCTGACCCTACCAAATACAGCAAGACTTGCACTGAGCCGGTAAACAGTCATTTGAATATTCAATGTGAAGTTTAATAAGTTGGGTGCCAATATGATATTTTTTGTCAACTTGCCAAAAGGTGAACGACGGAAGTGTGGATACTAAGACCTGGCCCTAATACTCCGTTTATCGGCGTTTAAGTTACTAGAGATAATGAGTTTTATTCCGTGTGGTGCCGGATTAGAATAGCACCTCCCCTTTTCTTCCCGTGGGTGTCGTAAGAGTCGACTCTGGGAAAGGGTTCGTGTATTGTGGGCGATGGGCTAGCAACCTGTCACCACAATATCACGTTTGACCATCTGGTTACCCTCAAGTTGCTAAACGTGGCACTGAATTTTTGAATTCATGTCCTCTGCCTACCCCTCTTGGGAATACAGGCGTGAGAATATGTATGTAGATAATGAGTGACAGATAAACCACAGATAGATAGAACAGTGGGTCATGCTGTAACAAGTCAACTTACTTTTTATTGTCAGAGATGAGAGATTCTAAAATGTACCTCACGTTTACCCACCTACAATCTTTGTGTCAGTTCGATAAAACATTTTTTCACATTTTATCTTCTACAACTAATACAACTATAGATTTTATTCTTAAATTTTTCAAACTTGCCATATGGAACGCAGAGTTGAAATCTGGACGAAATTAGATTAAATTATAAGTCTCAGTAAGTAGCTCTGTCGACATTACACCACCAAAACCTAGGCAGCAGAATAGATATTCGTAATACATATACCTGTACCTATTTCCATGTATTTACAGACGGATAAAAGCACCGACAGGTTGATCCCATCTGTTATCCAATCAAAAAAATATTTAATAATGTATGAATCCGCAAAACAAACTACGTGAAAATTGCTAGATCTTGGGTCTTCAACAAATTCCATTCCTGGAATAGGATGAATCAACAAGTTACACCTTCAATTCCGTCCTTCACTATACGTAAACAAAAATAAACCTTAGCAACAAAACTATAATTAACAATACAAGCCTTTTTGCTGACTGCATTTTTTGCCAACTGCACTTCAAAGATTTGACGGTCGGATAACTGAGACTTCACCTCTCATGGCGGCTGTACACACTCGTCGAGAGCCTCTCGCCGAGAGCCTCTCGACACGCCGCCGAGAGCGACCGATATGAGAACGGAAAGCGAGACGAGACGAGAGCGCCCTGTACACACCCGCGCTCGGCCTGTCTCGGGGTGTCTCGACGAGTGTGTACAGCCGCCATCAGGTTTGATCCCGGGTCGAGGTAGGTATTTATTAGATGAACACGGTTGTTTATTCTCGATCTCGAGTCTTTGGTTTTAAAGTACCTATGGTAACATGTCTGGTACTCACAGTAAGTATTATGATTGACCTAGTTTGGGACCAGATCAATTGGTGTCAATCAATGGTATTTTTCACCGTGTATTATCTGGCTCTATTTCTTCCGTGTATGTCGTAAGAAGCGACTAAAGATAAATAGATTTAGGTATGCATTAGGCGACAGACTAGCATCCTGTTACTATTGTACCTATTAACTTGGAATCTAAAAATATGCTAGAAGTGGCTGCGGAACGTGAAATAGTCGTTGTTTTGATTGTGTAACGTTTCGTATGCTCTGCCTACCCCATTTGGGAATACAGGCGTGAGATACGTATGTATTTTTCTACTCGTTTTTGGAATTTCATTTACAAGATGGATATCGAATTCGATACCACACGCACTCTCGCCATTTATCCAGTAGGGCTTCTGCACTTGTTACCAACTCTATACCCTGGTTCCGGCATCCGTCTGCTGTCTTCGTAACATGGACTGACGCACTACTTGCATACTAATCGAATCATTCAGCTAAAATACCAAAGAAAATAGAAAATAGAAAAGAAAAAAGAACCTACGAACGAGTACCTACTTAGGCGTTAAGTCTGTAAGTAGTCTTAGTATTTTGAAGCCTTTCCCACCGAAGTTTTGAATTCGCGCCATTACAATAGACCAAATATCTGAATACACTGTCTATTATTACAAAATATTGTAGGTACCTGCCTGCATATTTTCTTTTGTTTGAATAAAGAATACGAGGATCAATGCTCAGACCAGTAACGCCACTATTGACTAATTCTTTTCCTGGGACTATTTCCTAATACCATAATAGATGTTCTCTCATCTGATTGAAACTTAGCCCACTAATTATTACTTTCTCAATACATCGCCTAACTTGTAAATTTATCGATGTGAATAATGATAACAAAATACACTGATAACTCCCTCAACTCTATTAACAATCGTGTTGAACACAGTCGATTATTGTTCGAACGTTTACTATGTGCTAAATAAAGCGTTGTGTACAAATTTACTGTTAGATCACCGGCTGTTAATAAAGCAAAGAACTATGTTAAGTTCATAATTATATTGAGTTCAATAGTTGGATCTATTTCTTAGAAAGAATGTGCGCAATTTTGTAGCATTGTTTTACTCTTGTTGTGTGTACTTTGCTGAAAGTAAAATACTTTTTGCTAACGTAATCTAGGCACTATTCATTAAATACTTTCCGGTCAAAAAATGTTCGCCCTTTTTGTTTTTTGTTCCCTTAGTCCTTAGAGCCATAATAACTTACGAGTATACTACATTCGTAGCTTAATTACACTGATTGATAACATTATTCACTATAAATACCTAATCTAGTAATAAGCACGGTAGGAGGGAGGAGAAACTTCTTTTACCTATAAACTACGTTTTACTTGTCAAGGCAGATCAAGATGTGGCAAGGCTGACAAAAGAAATTGAAAGATCGTACAGTACCTACCTACTTACTTAAGATTTAAAAATCAAATCAGCTTGTGGGAGAAACCTAAAGTTTGGCGCTTGCTATTGATTTTCCTAAAGCTACCCTGAAATCGTGTGCTGCAATTTATTTTCTATTTTATCTGTAATACCCGTGTGCCCGTGTGGTGTCGGGTTTAGAATTGCACTTCTACAATTTCGACTAAATATAGATTAAGGTAATATTTACGTTGCAGGCTTGCAACTTGTCACTATTATATCTACATCCGTACCTACCAATATATAAATGTGAAAGTGTGTTTGTTTGTTTGTCCGTCTTTCACGGCTAAACGGAGCGATGGATTGACGTGATTTTTTAGGTAGAGATAGTTTAGGGCATGGAGAGTGATATAGGCTACATTTTGTCTCTTCAAAACCCCCATTTCCCTAAAGTGAGGAGTGGAAGTTTTCAATGTAGAAAGCTATAAAATTGGAATGTGTGCTATCTATTCTGTGATACCCCGAATTTAACGCGAGCGGAGCCGCAGGCAAAAGCTACTAATCCATACGTACAACACTGAAGAAATAGAGAGATGTTCTTCCAAGTCCGGCACCACGCGGCACTATTATATTCGTACCTCTTTCATGCATAAATTTTTAAACCTATAAGAAACTACTAAACGTGAATTAGTCATGGTTTTGTAAAGTTTTGTTTGATCCACTAACTCTATTTTGGAATACAAGCATGATGTTTGATGTTACCATTTTGTGTCGTAATTAGTGTAATCAGTTAGCGTCAATTTACTTCATTCCCAATTCTAGAGCAGCGATTTTTAACCATTTTGCCTGGCGACCCGCAAATCGCTGCTTTGCGACGACAACGTCATATTTTTGTTTATTATTGTTTTGGAGATATCACACTAAAATATGTTAGATAGAAGCCCGCGAACCGATTAAAAATAATAATAAAACATTTCTACATTGCATCGCCGCGCTTTGACCTCCCCGTTTAGTTGGACTATTTCGAGTCCTGTGGCCCATCACGATATGGCCCGATGCGATCAATCTCGATTTGTGAATGAAATTGTACGTATCTACAGACGGCTAAATCAAATCAAAGACCAGTTTGGGCATAACGACGCATCTAAATAAGCCCTTAGCCGTAAATCCGATGCGTAGGCGGCGACCGCAATGATCTGGTGATGTCATAGTGCACTAATGTATGAAATACAAGTTCTGCATGACACAATTTTCTTGTTAATTTAATGGTATTTGTGTTGTTTATGTTATTGGTTGTTTAAAAAAGTTTGACTCATTTCTTGATCAGCACAAGGGTGATGAAAAAAATCAGATCCAAGTGGATCGATTTTTTGGATTATTTGCATCGTACGTCCGTAAATCGTACGATTTACTATAGGTATACCTATTGTAAATTGTGTCTAATGAAATTAGGAAAAAATGTTTTTATACGTATAACTCATAAACACAGTCAGTCACCTGTAAACCTAGATCCAAGACAAGTTTAGTATTAGGTATTCAAACGTTTTAAACTTTTGTCACTCTCACTCATATTTATTAGGTACTTAGTAAGATTTAAGTTGCTTTGAGTCTACTGGTAACCACGGTCGCTCTAACGCAACCTAGACGTCTAAATAATTAAAACTATACAAATATAGGTACATATATTATATTAATGTCTCAGACATAAAATACATACTGTGTCTGTGTTATAACAATTAAATGCAGCATCTGCCAACGCCATTAGTTTTCTTAATTTCAACTCTACTTTATTTGGTAAAACAATCAAGGATTAAGTTTGCTTGTTATGACCACTAAAGAACAGTCTATCCAGATGTTATTTCATTAGTTGAACACCCTCGAGCTAGCGAAGGTTAAGGAACTTGTGCTATAAAAAAACAATAGGATTCATTTTTTATTTTAAGCCAAGATGGTTAATTTGTCTAGACAGTAAGAAAATACTTAATTGAAAGAAAGAAAGAAAGCCGTGGTAGAAGTCGCTTCCATACCTTTTATGTTCTATAATGCTATTTTACTAAGTTTTTGGTATTTAAAAAAGCATTTACGTGGAATTTCAGAAATAGGATACTTTACATTATTTTTCTTCGTTTTTAGAGATTTTTACCCAATTGTTATACATATATATTTAGGGGAAGGCAGAAAAAACGAAGCAAAACAAAACCATGACCATTTCCCGCTTCACAGCCACTTCTAGCATAATTTTAGATTTAAAAAATTACTTACCTAGTTTGGTTTGGTTGGTTGCGCTTTGTAACCAAAGCCAAGATTTCATATTGGTTAAACTCGGTTAAAGTATTCCTTATCTACACCAAAATTCACTCATTTGCCTCCTTCATGGCAGCAGTACCAACAAATTAATGTATTGCGTATAAAATTCCTCTCGGCTTCGCGTTTACGCAAGCAACTTGCCCAATGCGGTGACAGGACCATCTGTCCGGTGACCCACTAGCGGTTATCAAGGGACTGATAGGTAAAGAACTTGAACCAAATATAATTGAACCATGCGGTTAAAAAGGTTTTATGATTTAGGCATCTTTACCTAGATGCAAAGAAGATTCGATGTAAGTTTGACATCTCTCTCTACTCTGTCTCCTCTCCCTCTCTCTGTTTCGCTGTCTCTCACACACGCACAAACAACTACTTTCTTTTTATTTGTGTGTTAACTTATGTTTTAAACATAAGCAGTACCTATCTTTTTCTTACCAGGAAAACCAAGGACGACTAAGTTGGACATGTTTATTTTGGGGTCCTAACAATTTTACTAGTAAAATATAAAGTGCTCAGTTTGCATCCAACCAAATAAAAATAAAATTATTAGTCATGAAATTAGTCACCCTCAACTCATTTCAAAAAGCGAGTAAAAGTGCCTTATGCGTACCTAGATTAATTTGTATTCTTGTTAAAGTTAAATCGATCCTTACTCTTGAATTAATTGCACTTTAGCATAAACACAGCCAGTACCGCACGTTGAGGGCAAAATTAACGATTTCGAGACAGAAAATGAACAAAACTTTTTCATTCTGCGAAACGTGATTTGTCTTTTGAAGTTATTGGCCCCATTATATTCGAAATGCAATATCCAAATAAGAACATTAAGACTTCTATGTGGTCGTCAGCTCAACTAAGATGCAAGATTTACGCTGGTCTTAGTCGAAATTTATAGAACTCCATTACACAGGCTTAACTTGGCTCGATAGAGCATGAATTCATAAATTCTCATTTTGTTTTCGGTAATGAAAGTTTACACCTTTGTATCTATTATTACTGCTCGGCAAGGATGCAAGATTTATTCAACTTGTATTTATATGCATGTACGCCGGACTTAATCACGATTAAGTAAAATCGTGATTAAGTCCCGCGTACATGCATATAAATATGAGTGAGAATCGCGAAAGTTTAAAACATTATTCATATACAATCAATTACACTTTTTCAAACTACTCCGGTCAACGAACATCGTCTAAGCTAGTGTAAAGGCTCGTGTTTATAGACTGTCCGCTGACTGCCGTTACCTAGTTGGGCTATGAACATCTGTTGCAGACGCCGCATGCGGCATGCGTCTAACTACGATCGGTTTATTCGAATCGGTCTTTGTGTTCTAGAATTATCAATATACAGTCGACCAATAAACTAAGTACAAGGTAACAGTTATCAACCCTGATGATTAGGATATTCCACACGCCACAGCCACTGTGTGTCAACTAACCGTGGCAAATAGAATTAACCCTGGTTGGCTATTCAAGGATAAGCAAATTCAGTACAACTAGATCAGCAGTGCCCAAACAGTTTTCTATGAGCACATACTATTTGCAATATCTGCAATATCTAACTTAGACACTTATGCACTTGTGATAAGGTGCACTAGATGATACAAGGCTTTTTTACACCTATAAGATTTACTAACGAAAGCAAGAAGCTATAAGATACTCCTCTTTTTGTTTTGCGCCCCACTTACGTTAGCAAAACATACAAGTGTAAGGCTGGCCTAAAGCTGGAGGTTACTTAGACCGTACTTGTATTATGTATAAAATGTATTTCCTTAGCCAGTTCTTACGACAGTTACGACACCCACAAAACAAAATATCTAATTCTAAATATCTAATTTTGCCACAATTCAAGCTCGACGAGTTTAGTATGATACGTTAAAGAAAATAATATCACAGCTGATTTCGCTTTGAAGAATGATCTTCGACGCCGTTGGAATTCAAAAAGGTTACCAAATATGCCCTGCATCAGATGGCAAGCAAGCATAGCTGTGTTTCCGTTCGCGTGCAGTCCACAGATCTGTCTATTTCCGACCGTGTTGCAACACCGCTAATGACTACACAAATAGCTACTAAATGAGGGATTCAGGAACGGGCAGGATAGCATGTTCGGATGGAACTAGATGCGTGAAGCGACACTGTTCAACTATGTCGCTCCGACAAAATTAGGTACAGCCATGGTACAGCTCATCGTAATATCCTCGTTATTGATTGTAAAATAATTTACGAACTTTTTCATTATTTTGTAACGAAAATGGTCACCATGCCTATTAGGAGTAACATTTTCATGGCAAACTATAGTGAGTAATAAGTGTGAATCCTACTCGCAAATAAAGAAGAATGGTTATCTATACTTCTGTTGCCCATCATACGCTGCCCCGGAAATGTTGCTAGTTCAGATACCACTTTAAAAATAATTTTAATATCGAAGTCAATATGTAACTCGTCAGAGATTAATCGAGTGTTTATTTTGCAAAAGAGATGTATACGTGCTATATGTGGAGTTGGTCCCCTTGCTTCTTGTAGACCACTTTTTAAAAAGCTCAGTGTTTTAACTGTGACTGGCATCTATATCTATGAGCAAGCAAAGTTTGTAAGAAGTCATGCTGAACTGTTCGCTAGGCATTCCCAAAACCTTGTGCTAAGAGCCCGGGATTTGGATAGGGTTTGGCAACCCGTTTGTAAGACAGCACTTTGTAAAAAAAATTGTTTTAAGATGTCGGGTAAAATTTACAATAATATTCCGTTGGAGCTGAGAACTTTAACTACTAAGGTATTTTTAATTAAACTGAAAGAATGGCTAAAAATAAAATGTTTTTATAATTTGAACGAATTTTTTGACATGTAATCTGACATTTAATATAATTGATAATTCGTGTGATTTAATAATTCAGTGCAATGTACCGCTTTCGTTCTGTTCTTATTTTTTATTTTCTATTGTTAATGACTAACTAATACTGATGTTGAATAATGTTGAATGAAAATGTATAACTAATATTTGCATACCACTATTATGGTGAACTATGATGATCAATCTTGTGTTAAATGTATGTACCAGCTGTAAAATACCGTAGTTCTCGCAAATAAATGATTTGACTTTTTTTTGACTTTTTTAAGGGGTAGAAAGAGTGGTAAAAAACAATATTCTACGTCTTAATAACTAAAAAGAAGAATACGATTACCTATTTGTACTACAAATATACCTTAACCTATTAGCCTTAAGCCTTAGTCGCCTCTTATGACATTCACGGCAGAAATGGAGAGGTGTTATTTTAAACCAGGCTACAACTTCTCCTTAAACTCTGTTATCTACAATAGGATACAACATAAGCTTAAGCATATTATATAATTCTAAATTGTATCGCAAAGTTTCACCGAAATGAAGCTATGTAAAGAGAACGAACTAAGAATTCCGTTTATTTAACATAGGTAGATTCTTTAGGACTTATAGAAAAGGCTTTCGTTTGAAACTAAAACTTCTCTCAAAGGGAACTCGACTAAGTCTCTATATGGACGTAATTTCATTAAAAGTTAACATCATCGAATTTATTGCCCTTTGAAGTTGGAATACTGCTTTACTGGCGTGGCGTTCAGTAGGTAAGTAGATAATTTTGGAGTTAGGTAAGCTACATTTAAATACTTAAATTGAGTAGAAAACTGTTTTTACAAATAATAATATATGAACCTCTACACCTACACCTACTGTCTCGATAGGAAAATAATTTCGACTGTCCAGCTGTCAAATTTTCCATGCAATAAATATATTATGTGTATCATTGTCGTGGTTATGTTAGAGTCTGGTATAACACCGCAGCCGAACGTTTATAAGGAAATACTCTAATAGAGAGAGATCTCTCTCCAGACAGATGAAAATTGTATTTTATGCAACCGAACTTAGAAACTCTGTAAGCGCGTTTTGAAACACTTTGACAGTTGATGACGTAGATGACGTTTTACGAAGAAGTTCTGCTACTTGACGATAGGTGGAACTAGGGAGTTGCCACACGCCCACAGATGATAGTAGGATCCCCATTCACTACACAGATAATTTACTTCGGTTAGAACCTGCGTCCACCATGAACCTGCGACCATTTCCATGACTTTACAAAGCCCGTACGCGCTAGTGATGACGTGATTCATTTGCAAGAACATGGGTTTCACAGAAAAGTGTCCAGAAAAATGAGATGGTTGTAAGACCCTGCGCAGACGACAGAGTATCCGCGACAGAATTTTTAGTCTGTGAAAATAGAACGTATGGAATTGTACCTGTGCAGTAACCCACACGACGCGCAAAAAGTCCGGCGCACAATGCATACAGTCCATGCAGACTTTTTGTGCGCCGCAGACTCGACCGCACTAAAAATCTGTCGTCTGCGCTGCCCCTTACGCCTACAGGTAGTACAAAACTTACCCTGATCCATGGTAAGGGTGCTTGCTGTGACCAATAGGCCTGCGAAGATAAGGGCCGTCACGCACATGGCTGAAGCCATGATGATTACCTGTGAAAGAGAAAAAAAAACCGTTAGTTTTGAACAACATCCTTAACTAAGAATTTACAAAAAAATTAAATTTAATTTAATTTAAATTTATACTCGGTACCGACGGCGTTAACTATTTGTATTGGCAATTTTAACAGCGCTTTTAGTGGCGTCTTTCGTTTCGAGATACGGAACTCTAAAAATAAGGTCTGTACGATTCAAGTTTACCTATTTATTAGAATTAGGGATTGCCGGTAACTTATCTTACCTTTTTTTAACCCTCGCAAAAAAAATTGTAAAAGTTTGAAGTAAAAGTGGCACCGTAGCATTCGAACGGATGGACCGAATTCAATGCGGTTTTCTTTACGTACAAGGTCAATTTTTTTAATACATAACAATACGTAAACATAGGTTGTCGCTATTATGAGTTTCAGTCGTCAAACAATCATTAGTACCTAGTTATGTTAGTTTAATATTACATATTAGAATTCTTCAGAATTAATGTAGGTACCTAAGTATCTATACGTTATTGTATGTGTTATATTGATGTCATGAATTCGTAATCTCGTATCTAAGCTGTTTCCGAACGCGTAGGTTAGGTACCTAATGACCTTTGCAAACTGTACAATGAACTATAAAATAATCAAGCCGTTATCAAAATAAACGAATTTTATTCTCATTCAACAGCCAAAATTCTGATAGTAGGCTAAACCCACATCCGCCAGCGTTAACAAAATCACTGTAAACTCTGAAAATATCATTTGAAGAATAAATACCTAGTCTTAAAAAAAATGTAGCTAGCCACTAATGCATGAAATCTGATAGTGAAAAATAACGGAATTCATTGATCCGAAACATGTCGAGCTAATCTCGGTATAAACAACGTGAGTAATTCCGTTATTTTTTACTATGAGTGAGTCTCACTGTAGTTTTATGTATGAAATCTGACTTCAACTGCATGTTTCGGCTTGTTTCAAAAAACTACTAATATTAGCAACCTGTCACTATTATAACTCTACTATCTGTTTTAAACCCAAAATTATGCTAAGTGTCTGCGATGCGTGAAATAGTTAGAATTTTGTTTATGCCACTTTTCGTGTGCTCTGCCTACCCAATTTGGGAATACAGACGTAATTATATTGTACGTATATTTATCAGCTACGACTAAAATCATGTTGATAATTGCTTATTTTATCCTTCAATAATCAGTAGTATTTTACTGACTGTATATTTCTATAAAACTACAAAAATAGTCGCCGTTAAAAGTAAAAATAAAGATTGCTATTAATCTTGCTAAAAAAACAAGTAGATACAAAAACAAAACTTAAGTTGGCCAACCACCTTTTTCGTAGATCTATTCTCGATATATTTTTTTATTGAATAGTTAAAATCCCTATTATAATAATAGACTAAAATCAAAATGCACTTACCAAAATTTAATAAGCGGGTACAGATTTCCCGCGTAAAGTTCACTTAGGACCGCATGGACGCTGCGCGCACGCAACCAACGCTTCGCGACTGACCACTGACATGAACTGCGGGTTATTATTGGTTCGCAGAGTCACTAACCTAGTGCTGAAAAACGAGGATCTTTTGTCCACTCTCAGAGTAGTACCTAATCGATAAAAGATGCTAAATTATTGTTTTCGGCGAACTAAAAAATTATTTATGTGTGTACTAATTAAGTAAATATGCTATAGATTTTATGTTTAATTGCAGTTTGCTTTCCATGTCGACTTTTTTGCGAATATGCTTACCTAAATATGATAGTGATAGTTATAGGTATATTATTGTGATATGTGGTAAATATTCACTCTGAAACGTTGAATCAGATCCCCGCAGTCTTTTTTATTCGTTTCATCTCTACGGCAACTTTTGAACATTTCAAATAACTGCAATTATTATCTTCTCTCTCAATCAATTTTATTAGTATCATTAACAACAGTTTTAAACAAGGCTTATCAAAATATGCAACAATAATAATATCAAAACAAATAAATTAAATTAAAGTTTTTTCACATGTACAAATTTGAACAGTGGCGCGTAAAGTTATGTATAAGTTGCCAGTAATAAATAAGTACGATTGTAGGCACGTCTGTGATTGAAAACATTTCAATTAAACTTAAATTCAATGAATTAAACATTTTTTCATTAAGATTTGCGCTTCAAATATAATTTTAATCTAATGTATGGGATTTTTTTTCTGTCTATGGTTTCTTGGACGTCATTTTTTTAATGACCTAGCAACAAAGTTCTATATTAGCTATAGTCGTTGTTTTTTTTTTAATTGTGAGTGAGTGATTTGTCTGCAATCGTAAATGTCATAGCATTTTTAGCTCAATATTATACCAGAATGGCAGAAAATAGAGAAGAAATTTTAGCAAACTTTCAGGTAAATATTCATATTTTTAATAATAACACTGGAAAAAACTTATTTTGGTTATTGATTTGCGTTTCGTTCAGGTTATGTGATGAACAACAACAGTGACTGTGAATTCTTCTTTATCTCTTTGTACTTCATGCGTTTCTCAATGTTTTTCCATTAAAATTATAAAACTAAGAATGTAATATAGTTTCCTTTCAATGAAATGTATCAAGTAACCACGTTCTTTGATGTTTTCTGAATAATTCTTTTTTTTGTTTTATGTTATCTTTACGTAAAAACTTGTTGGTGATGAATACCACAAGGTTGACTTGATCGGAACTGCGTATCATTACTTTTGTTAGTATGTCGTGAAGGAAACGTATCGTGGAGGAATTTTCTATATTTCCCATAACCTTCCTTTGTCTTCTTTGTTTGTGTAAATATTGCTATTTCTTTTCAGGGCATTACAGCCATAGAGGATGTTGCAGAAGCCATTTTTCACTTAGATGAAGCTAACTGGGACTTACTTGTAAGTATATTAAAATTTTAAGCTTTTTGTTGCAATACTGTGTTTAAAAGTTTCACCTGGTTGTGGTATCAATGGTTTATCTGAATAACCATTTAGCCATTTATCCTACAAATCATTGTTTACAAAATACTAACCAGCCATAACATGCTGAACACAATACTTTTTTTTTATGAAACATGGAATAGTTTTAGCTTTGTGAATACTGGTGTGATGTTTACCTTGTGCAGTAAAAAATAATCTTAGATACAAGTAAGTTAATTTTTTTACTGATAGTCTATTTTTTAATCTAAACACCATAGGACACAGCTGGAATAGCACCTCCCCATTTCTTCCCATGGGTGTCGTAAGTGTCGACTCTGGGAAAGGGTTAGTGTATTGTGGGCGATGGGCTAGCAACCTGTCACTGCAATGACGTTTAACCAGCTGTTTACCCTGAAATTGCTATGAAATTGCTAAATGTGGCACTGGATTTTTTAATTCATGTGCTCTGCCTACCCCTCTTGGGAATGCAGGCGTGAGAATATGTATGTATGTATGTATGTACACCATTGCCAGTGTTGTCTGGTTTTTGCAGTTCTAAAATAGTGCTGTGCTTAAACAATTAAATCTGGTATCATATTTATGAATTTGACCTTTGCAAATATTTATTTAGTGTCTGAGATTAAAAAATTGACAACAGACTATTTCCAAGGCAGAATTTTCGATAGCTTTTGTTTTTGCATTGAAATCTTCATGGCATCTATTAAATGTAATGATATTGGTATTCAGTATTCTTGGTTTCTGCATCTAAATGTACCATATTGTAGTATTAGTTCAAATCTTAATGTAGTTTAGTTTAGCAAACACAACAAGTCACAAACATTTAGACACCACAGATCATTTCATTGCAAAGGGATATGCAAGTCGGATTTTCTCTATTAAACTACGTCCATTTGACAATGTCTATGATCATACTTGATAGACAATAACCATTATTAATAATAATAGCTTAGAAAAAAATATGCTTAGTTCGTTTGGTCATATTGAGAGGATGGATGAAAGAGGATGTATTAAACAAATTTATATGGGGAATGTGGATGGGTGCATTGGGAAGGGAAGACCTAGGCGGACTTTCTGTGACTGAATCACAGACATTTTAGAAACAGGTTAGGTCAAACCAAGAGTACACGAAACCGAAGAGCATGATTGAGGAGATTAATGAATGTGGATGGAGCAAAAGAGGTATGTCAGGATTGTAGCAAGTGGAACAAAGTAGTCTCTGCCTATCCCTGTGGGAATGAGGCATGATGTTATGTAGCCCTTCGCGTGGCAAATTCCAGCTCCTGGTCAAAACAGATTTGTGCTTGAGTGGCACGGCCATTTTGAAATATTTTGGCGGATGTGGCAGAGCCTCTAGCTGTCTGTTTACTTCAGACCCCATTTTTTATAAAAAGCATAATTCTGGTATAATTTTGTATGAAAACAATTATTACAAGCTATGTTTTTGAAATAACCATGAAATAAGCTAACAGATTTCTACCACGCAAGAAAATTATTAGTGTTAAATCTATTTACAAATTATATCCGAAATATTGGGTACAGACAATTTACCTCGTCTCGATAAAAACGTTCAGAACTTTTAAATAAAACTGTTATTTTATATAAATTTCGGCTTATTTACAAGAATATATAAAACTTCAAAAGACTAAAGAGTTCAAAACAACATTCCTCATACATTTTTATTAAACAAAACCTTTACAAAACTCGACTACAACCGGGTACCACCAGCTCACTCAAACTTCAACGCGTAAAAAAAATATTTTGAGTGCGAATTCTGAACGTTTCTGTAGCTTTAAGTGTGACCATATTCAATAAAATCATTAAAACGTTTAGACACGCTCGCGTTTAATTGTAAAATAGCACAAATTTTGCGTTTTAAATAGAGTAGTACACTTCGTCCAGCTCAGGGACAACGCCACATCCGCACTTTTTTTCTCATTCCATCAGCTGGACTGTTGCCACTAAACGCCTTTATGCGCGTATCATGATGCCACCCGAAGGGATAAGTATGTATGAATGTATATATGTACTAATGACATTAGGAAACAACTTAACTAATTGGCTAATGAGACATTGTACATATAAGGCAATCAAATAAAAAAAATTGTTTACACAAGTGTTATAAAATACACAATATATTTATAACCATTCGAGACTTAATCACACTTTAATCTGGTTTTAATTACTTCAACATTTTGGTTGCATTACAGTGACCATGGTCACAAGTAGACTAAAGCAAAGCATGACATTGGTTTCGCAGCTTGGGTTCCTTGAAATACCCAGACTTGATTTTAAATATATAATAGCTTTCCACAACATCCATTACATGCAGAAATACCTGATGCAGTTACATTAAAAAAAGAATCCAAAATTAAGTATCTATAACATGTTAAACTTACATAGTTCATTTGCAAATTGGGTTGAATGATTCCTCTAGCAACAAACCATGTGGAATAAGCTGGATACACATAGTATAAATGAAAATAATGTCTTATGCCATTAATCAAATTAATTGTGTTGTGATTCCTCACTACATACAATGTACGTAATATAATATCAAATTAATTGACAGTTCGAAGATTCCACTCTTTTATT
This sequence comes from Adoxophyes honmai, assembly GCA_005406045.1. Taxonomy (NCBI): domain Eukaryota; kingdom Metazoa; phylum Arthropoda; class Insecta; order Lepidoptera; family Tortricidae; genus Adoxophyes; species Adoxophyes honmai. The sequence continues at coordinate 54,660 of BHDV01021665.1, forward strand.
GAGTAGCCTGGATTCGCAAAAGCTTGGTTAAATTAAAGTACTTTTAGCCAGTTATTTGTCATGAGAACCTTGCAATAAACTTCTTAGTCCATACACTCAACATCAATCATTTATGTGGAGAAAAGGTCAAGTTGCCACTTTGCACAATGGCATCTGTAAAAGTTCAGTTTTGTAGGACATAATGATACAATTTTAATTACATCTCATAGCATCAGATAAGGTTGATATAAACCATTTAAGGATGAGAAACAAAATGTTGCACCTTCATTAAGACATAGACATTGAGTACACAAATATATCATACAATCCAACAACAACATAAACATCATGCCTGTAATCCCAAATGGGTTAGGCAGAGCATGCAAAATCATACATAGTCAAATCCATGACTATTCCATGTTGAAAGAAAGAGGTATAATATTTATATTTACGCGGGACTTAATCACGATTTAAATTATTTACCGTTTCGCGTTTCGGCCGCGTTAGAGCGACCAACTCGTGACCACGGTCGCATGAGTGAGAATCGCGACAGTTTGAAACATTGTAGAGGTATAATATACAAATTATCTTCTATTCCAGTCGGCTATCAACAGAGTGATGCCACAGGACCGTTCTACCGCACAAGCCAACGATACCAATGATGTAGATGTTGAAATGATTGATGATGATATTTCTGTGATAACGCCAAAAACCCGCCCACCTGGTAAGTGTCACTATTCGTAATGTTGAAGATAAAGTTCATAATTTTTCCTCTATACAGGTTAACCGGAAATTGACCGTAATTATATTAACCAGTGATCCGGTATACGCGTTTGAAAACCCCTGTGAAGTTTCCCGGAATTTACATGATTTTTTTTTACGAAAATCTGAAAATATCGTCTTTTGTACTCTGGCTCTTAGTCAACCGCGTAGTGACGCTATGTCGAACGATAGCAGGTGCGTACAGGCCGAATAACGGGACTTGCATACGGGACGTAAGGTAAAATACATGACCTGAAAAACGATGAAACATTTGTCTCACACCAGGTCAATAATGAGAATTTTTTGAAAATATTTTAGATAGATAGATAGATGTCTTTATTTCATTTTGAAAATTACTTTACATTCGATATGTCAAAATATAATAAATTCACAAAAGGATCGTCAAAATAAGTAAATGGTAAATAATTTAAAAAATAAAATGAGTACTATGAATGAAATGTTAAAATCAATTTAAATTTGAAATATGATCACATTAAAAATAAAATGTCAAAAATAAATCACACAATGTGATAATGTCATGAAATTTGTATAAAAAAAATAATACTGTCAAAATTAAAACCAATATCGTAAAATATGATGTCAATTATAACAATTCAAAATATACATGTCATTAAATCAATAGTCAATAATTAATAATTATTCCAGAAACTCTTACAGAATAAATTGATTTATTCAACATTAGTTTTTTTACCTAGCAGCCAAATACTTTGTCCGAAGTAACATATTACAGCAGTTTTCAATCGCGTACACCCGGCTTCTGGCTAAAATAGTTACGGACACTTTTTACTGTATAGTAAATTATTTAATTATGGTCTTCATAAGATTTCATACCCACAGCTCCTGTTTAAGTTTTAATGTGATTAAAGCCTATCAACTTTTAGCGAAGTAAAATCAATTGATGCTTTGCCCAATATGTCCATCAATTGCTTTATTTCTCTTTTGCAGATCGGGAAGACAGTAACCAAGCATCAACTTCCTCACCTAGAAATAGTAACAGTTCCGTAGAGCTGCAAGTTCATTATAACAACAAAATTCACGAGGTCAAAATGCCCGGAGCATCAACTGTCAGTAAGTAGCTAGGTCAACTTTTGAGTACATAACATCATGCCTTATTTCCTTAAGGGTTGCTTAGATCATTTCTTAGTAGCAAAATTACCTCGCAGTGTCAGGCTTATAAAAACACCTCTCCATTTCTTGAAGGTTTAGCCCTATAACTACTTTCGTACTACCAAACCAATCCAAATTTTTGATCTACATATTTATAGTAAACACTTAATGACATGTAGCCCTACAAAGTACATTGTATTTATGTTTATTTTGTGGCAACATCATGCAGTGGGTCAAAAATCAATTATTTCAACTACACTCTTGGTGTAGTTATGACACATTTTTACTTGTACACTAATTAGTGATTAGTTAGTGGAATCTTCCAAATAGAATATTAGCTTTTCTTTTTAATTGCATAATGAGTCCAAGTCCATATTTGTTATCATCATACATACATTCATACCATCACTATATTCTGTGTTTTATGCATACACTAGCTGTGCCCGCGACTCCGTTCGCGTGGAATAGTGACTAATTTTCCCCGTTTTTTTCCACATTTTCCACTATTTCTTCGGCCCTATTAGTTGCAGTGTGATGTTTTATAGCCTAAAGCCTTCCTCGATAAATGGTCTATCCAACACAAAAATAATTTTTCAATTCGAACCAGTAGTTCCTGAGATTAGCGCGTTCAAACAAACAAACAAACTCTTCAGCTTTATAATATTCTTGCACAAAATATAACCTCAAACCATAAACTTCCAGGTGACTTAAAGAAGCGGTTAGAGACGGTGTGTGGAGTGCCCGTCTGCCGCCAGCAGATATCCGGCCTCGGGGGCTCGCGGGCCACGTCGGGCGCCGCCCTCGGCAGCCTAGGGCTCCAGCCAAACTCGGTTCTGCGGTTAAAGGCTGCAGATGAAATCATGGCTGACGACGAGTAAGTCATTTTTTACTAACAAAAGATGGTCCTGTGTCCTGTATGGTGTCGGGTTAGAATAACATCTCTCCATTTCTCCCGTGGATGTAGTAAGTGACGACCAAGGAAATAGATTAACCCATTCAGTGCCACGCACGACACCCTGTCGTTAATTTGCAACGCGTGCCGCAGTCCGACGACGACAATATGTCGTTAAAATGTAGAGCAAAATGCGAGGTGGCGCGGCGGGTATGCCTCGGCAGTAAGCGCATGGCGCTGAATGTGTTAAGGTATATTTTAGACGACCGGCTAGCAACCTGTCACTATTATACTATCTCTTCTATCTGTTTTCTAATCTAAAACTATACTAGCAGTGGCTGCGAATCGTGAAATACTTCATCACGTTTCGTGAGATCTGCCTACTCCATATGGGAACATAGGCGTGATTATATGTATGTATTTTTCAATTTCTTGCAACAACGGTCCAGTTTATGTATGACAATCTCTCTCTTCCAGAATGGCAGAGCGGCTAACAGCCACATACGTCCTGCATATCACACACGAGGACAAGGATTACACTCTTAAGTACCCGGGCACCAAAACTGTACAAGAGGTCAAGAATGACATATTCTCTCTCACTGATATCCCGGCTAGACATCAAGTGAGTAGAACCAATATTAGATGTAACTGAATATTTTAGTTTTTTTATTTATAGCGAACTAAAACGGATCTACTTACTTATTTTTATATCGAGATTAGCTCGACATGTATCGAGCCAATTCGTGGTCCATCATCTGGAGCTACGCGCCACGGCAGCGAAGTGCGCGTCTATCCGCTGCCGTTGAGTTTCACGGTAGTTTTGTATTTCTAATTCATACTAATGAAATAATCCACTGACAACCGAATGTAACAAAAGTGTATAAGTATAGTATTGTGTACAGGGTGCCTATGAGCTCGGGGCTTTAAATGCAGGTATCGACTTAACTCCTCGAACGGAACTTCTTTTGTTCTACCACTTTGAAAAAAAAATTTTTTTTTTAAGATTTAATAATTTCATACAAAGTAAATGGAATTTTCAATGTACAGCGTTTACTGAGTTTGTCATCGTCTGCGTAATCAAAAGTGACACTTCTGAAACCCTGTACCAAGAGAGGTATTAGTGAAACTGTCGCTAAAGTCGCAATACACTGATTTCACAAGCAAAGTTTGATCAATTATAACTCGATAAATTGGAAGTAATTTTCAAAGTCGTAGAACAAAAGAAGTTTAGTTTATGGAGTTAAATCGATACCTAAATTTAAAGCCCCGAGCTCATAGGCACCCTGTATATGCTGCCCCATGGCGCGTTGCAGCCTAAGATGGGTCACAAATACGATCGAAACATGTCGAGAAAAAAATGTAACATAAGTAACGCAATCTTAAAAACAACTAAGGCTACTAAAACCAGCTAAGAAATAATCACCGCGAAAAAACACTTGTTGTTACATTAAAACATCCTGATGTGATACCATATTATCAGATAGGCTGACATTTGCCTCAATTTTATAACACCCCTCTTGCGTCGGGGTTATAAAATTGCATACAGAATAGACTTGAAGTTGAATAACTTTTTGCAGGCATGGACGGGCTGGCCGAACGTGACGGGTTTGGACGACACAGTGCTAGCGATGGTCGGCCTGGACACGCCCCAGCACGAGCTGTCTGTCAAACGCGCGCCGCCCAAGCAGAAGGAATATAAGAGGGTCAGTATACAAGAGCACAAGTAGGTTTAAGGACTGTTTACACCAGCAACTCTGGCCAAGTAGCCCGCTAAACTTTGCTGAGTTTCCAGCTGGGTTATCAACGCGTTCGGTGACAGCTCAAGGTCGAACTTTCAGGTGCCACAAACACATGTGGTTTCAAAAGCATTTGAATCTGGCAGCGGTACTGGGCGAAAGTCACGTAAACGCTATGCGTTGGCGGCACTGAATGCGTTAAATATTACCGTGGTTAACCATTTTTATCATTTACAATTAGATTTTCTGTATAAACTTTAACCGAGGCATTTATGACGAGAGAGAGAGGGATGCACGTGAATGAAGCACGAGAAGTATGCCAAAATAGAAGCGAATGGAGCTCTCTCGTTTGTCTGAGACGCAGGTTATAGGGCGTGAGGTTTATGTATGTACGTAGAAAACCTATCGTAAGTAGAATGGTCTTGGCTAAGCTGTTAAGTTTGCTTTCCACAGATAATCGTGGAGAGTTCGGACAGCGAGAACAGTTCCGTGGAGGAGATAGAGGACGGCGCAGACGGTTTCACCTGCGAGGACGACATGTTCGTCGAACTGGTCAACTCCGAGCGACTGCGCCCGCTTAGTAAGTCACCCAGACTTGTTTAGTCTTTAATTTACCGGTACTTAATTGGAGCTTAGCCATAGTCTTCGGGTGAGAATCCAACCACTTTGTCAGTCGGTTTTAATCTGATTTAAAAACAAAAACGAATTCTCTCTCCCTCTCCCTCTCATCTCTTTAAAACCAGGCCAAGTTGTTATAGTAGTTTTGCCTTTCGCTACAGTGTCGGAGCACGTGGAAGACGAGGCGCTGGGCTGCATCGAGTTCGCGGAGCGGTTCCGCGCGCGCTACGGCCCCAACACGCCGCAGTTCTTCGAGGGGACGTTGCAAGACGCCATCAAAGAGTCTTGCCTCCAGCCCGCGAGAGAGGTAAGCCACAAAAATTGTACAGAAGTCAATCAAGTGTATGTCACTGGAAAATAACAAAATCCGTAAGTTTATAAATTTCCTAGGAAATGTAAACTTTTGTAAGATTCCAAACGAGAGTTAAAAAAAAATACGCCCACACTTATCTAACCTAACCTAATCTTACATAATCTGACATAATAAAGTAAGGGACATTGGAAGAAATGGAAACGTGATATCCTAAGCCCAACCAACAAAACCTAACAGAACAATTTGTCCACAGAGAAAACTATTGGGAGTATACCTACACCACGAACAGTCGGTGCTAGCGAACGTGTTCTGCGCTCAGCTACTCGGCTGCGAGACTGTGCTGCACACGCTAAACCACAACTTTGTGCTCTACGGCTGGGATCTCACGGACCCTAACAACAATAACATGTGAGTATTTGATTGAACGAGCGAGAGAATAAGCTGAAACCTTCATATAGGTCAGACCCACTAGAGTACTAATGTCATTTTGGTTGTTCGGAGACGATTCCGCCAAACCATCGAGGCGATCGCTGTGCTCTTATTAACCGGCCTGAGATCGCACGTAACGCTAGTGCCATTTTTCTCTACGGTTATTGGCTCTGTACAGTTTCTGTGACAGTGACGGTGACGTTAGTAAGGCCAGCTTTACACCTGTAAGTTTTACTTACGTAAGTAGGGACGCAGCTATCTGCTGAAAAGGGAGATGAGCATTGCTATCTCATTCTAACATATAGCTGTGTCCCTACTTACGTAAGTAAAACTTACAAGTGTAAGGCTGGCCTAAGTGACAAACCACAAACTTTTTGCGGGCCTGGGTGGCCAACATTGTTTCTTTAGTGGGTCTGTCCTCTATGGAAATTTCACACAGTTAAATCAGAGTGATGCATGCAAAATTTTCACAAAATTTCAGCCATATCGTTCCACTTTTACATATGATTTTGTTCGGGGTTATTTCATGGGTCTGATGGGTTCGCAGGTTGCTGAACTCGGTGGCTGTGGCTTTGGGTCCGGTGGCCAGTATGACGATCCGAAGTATCCCGGTGGAACGGCTGCCAGCGCTCGTCATCATCATGCGCGTGCGGTCCAACACAGAGATCTACTCTGTCATTAACG
>BHDV01021665.1:64418-89447 GCA_005406045.1 Adoxophyes honmai
GAGTAAAGTCGAACGTTCATTTAGTATACATAAATGGCTTAATAGTGATAAACAAAACAGTCTTCTCCTAGAGAATGTTGAAAACTTAATGAAAATTAATTATATGTATAATTAATTATAAAAACTTATGTGAAATTCTGTAATGTTTTTTTTTCATCTGGTGAGCCGCTTTATCTCATACTACACAACTATCGATATCGATAAAAAAATGTTTCATACTCTAGTTAGGTTGCGACGGTCTTTTGTTTTGCTATGGATTTTCCGGGCAATGGTGCTTACCATGGCATGGAGATGGACCATCTATCTTTGCTGACGTCTCTAGTTAGATAATGACAGGAATAGCCTGTGGCACGATTCAGCTAGCTGGTAACCTGGTAACCTATGCTCGTTTCACACGTGGGCGGAACGATTGGGCAGAATAGTAAGCAGCACAATACTGTCTTGACTAGACTTAACCTAGTCTTATGTTTTTTTGTACGCTTTTCTTTGACGTATAATCCTTTATTCTTAGAAAGTATTATGAGTAACAGTAATAATCTATTAAACAATAACTTTCATTTATATTTTTCATTTTCAGGGCCTATTCGACTTTCTCGCGTCAAAAGGTTTTCCAAAGGAAAATTACAAGGTGATCTCTAGCTGGCCTAGAAGAGACGTAAGTAACATTAATTTACTATACTATTATAGCGAATACCTTGGATACCCGTTTTTCTGGATACCCTGAAATTGCTAGATGTGGCACTGAATTCTTGAATTCGTGTGCTCTGCCTACCCCTCTTGGGAATACAGGCGTGATGTATGTATGTATGTATGTATTATAGCGAGAAAGATGACAACCGCTGCGTTTTAGGTCTAACAATTTATAATTTTACATCTTTCAAATGTCTTCGTTAACGCTCTAAACGCTCTGACAGCGGATGCGGGGCGGCGGTGTACAAAAAAAGCCATTTTTTTTACCTATATTTGATATTAATGAATGTTGACAAGCAGGCACTTGTTTACCTACTCAATACGGAACCCCTGGGCGGTTTTACTAGGAAACATTTCGAGTGCGTAACAACTGTATAAGTAATATTTTCTTTTGTTTTTAACAGTTAACGGCAGAATCTCACGGCAGTACGCTTAAGGACCTAAAGCTTTATCCTCAAGAGACGCTGATGCTGGAAGAGCGGTGAATGCCGGTTGTCTAGTTAGACTTACAACTAATCATTACGACACAATAACTGAATAAACACTTTATAGTCTCTATTGTTATTATATTTTGGACTGCGAGGGGCCCGTTTGAGAACGAATGCAGCGGTTTTTCGAGTGAACATTATGAGGGTTTTTGTGAGAATAGTTGCTAAACCAAATGAGATAAGTGATATTGGTATACTTCAACATGCACTGTCTCTATGCATCCAATAGATACAGTAAATACATTAGAATCTGTCACTGTCTATTTTGCCTAGTTCCTTTAATATACAGTCAGCAACAAAGATACCGACTCAGTTAAACGCGAAAGTATGTGCAGACGCTCCTATTTTCTGACAATTATAGCGGTGTGTACAATTTTTTGGCACTTTGGCTTTATCTTCATTACCCGAAGGTTAACTGGAAGAGATCCCCTCGGGGATAAGTTCGCCTTTGTGCATAAGGCTGTTCTCGTGTTAATTGTTTTATGTAAGTGTTTTTGTGTACAATAAAGAGTCATACAATACAATACAATCTTTGTTGCTAACTGTATAGTTAAGGAACTTGGTTCCTGATATACCAAGGAAATTTTCACTTAGTGTCATAGTGGCATTGCGGAGAAATCTGAGCACATTACTGCAAAACATGGATTGCAGTGATTTTGCACATGGGTAAAATTTTTACTTCGTAACTACTCATCGTCACTGCTACTCCGTTCCGTCACAAATCGGATAGATATAGATATCAATCTCCATACAAAATGCGCTAGAGTAGTCGGGCTGGTCCGATTACGGTTGCTGTCCTCTTGAGACGCATGTGAACGATTCTACAACCTTTTCAAGAGTAACTATCAGAACTGTGAAATTAGAACAAGTATATTAAATCAGGGATCGAATACCGGTATTATTTTCATACATTTATACCGGTATTTAATTGCGGTATATCGGTTGTTTTTGTGCATTATTGCATTTTTTTCATTTAATGTCATACTTTTGTAGACTTACCTAAATACTATCTAGGAATACCAAGCTAAAATTCCAAATTAAAGGAGATATTTTAGTTTTAGTAATACCGGTAACGATCCCTGTCTTAAATCAATAACAAATTCGACAAGCAATCACAAGTGCACTTACCACGATGGTTTTAAGTGCATACGCCATAATTGACATTCATAGGGTGTTTACACTTGCTTGACATGTGTACCAAAAAAAAATATTCTCAGTCAGACACCTCAGCTTCACTAGATGACACTCTGTCTCTAGGGGGGTTCTGGCATGCGTTTACTACGAAACTTTGAAACTTATACAGAATGAAATCAAAATGGTGATACAATAAAGTTGCTTACTCAGCTAATACTGGACAATGCACTAACTTATTTGTTTTAATTAGCCTTATTAAATTTAATGTATTCATACATTGAGGTTGTGATTTCATTCCACATGAGTATGAATATCCAAAAAAAATTCAGACTAATTTTAACAATTTTAATTTTTATGCATTATCTTGTGCATCATTCAGAGTGAGCACTAATTTTGCATCACTATTTTCATTTGAACTGTAACACCAGCTAGTGAAGATTCCATTACGAAGAAATTCACGTCAATCCTGTTGACACCACTTTTTCATACGTGTTATTTGAAGTTAGTAGTGGAAAATGTGCCTTTATTGCATTTACTTAGCTATAGAGCAATATACTCGAAGCTGCTGATTCTATAGTAGAGACTTAAAAAAAGGTAAACAAACGGGAGCTGTCAAAAGTCAACCCGAGAAAGTCAAAAATCACGTAAGGTATGTGTTGCTACATTAACACATTCACGACCACGCCTAAAATCAAAACATCTGCGCGGAACCGAGCAGTCTATAGCTAGTACAAAATGAACCCGGCTCCCGGGTTCTCGGTATCTGAGTAATGTTTTGAAGAACCCGGGAGCCGGGTCCTTGGTTCTGAATGTGTTAAATACGACATAGACATAGTCGCATTACAAGGTTTGGTCCATAGGAATGTAATGCGACTAAAATAGAAAGTGTCGTATTTAATGTAGCAACACATACCTTACGTGATTTTTGACTTTGTCGGGTTGACTTTTGACAGCTTCCGTTTGTTTATCTTTTTATAAATACCTAAAAGTCTCTACTAAAGGCTTAAAAGTAATCGTAACGCGCCGATCGCACGCACTGATTGGTCCACAACATTTTTTACTCTACATTGCATTGCACGGCTCACATCTGTGGATGTGTAAGGCTAAGTACATTTTTGTAATATTTAGGCTTCTTCAAAGCGAAAACGAATTCAGAAACAAAACATTGCATTTGTCATTTGTCGTAACTTTCACGTCAGGTATTCTGAGTCAGAATTTCTGACATAAGGCCCATGACACATTGGCTCCGCTGTCCAGCGCGCCTACCAATCACAGCGTGGATCACGGATCGACCAATCACCGCTCGCGTTTGGTCACTTCGAGACAGGGATCGAATACCGGTATTATTTTCATACATTTATACCGGTATTCAATTTCGGTATCTCAGTTGTTATTGTATGTTATTGGATTTTTTTCATTTAATGTCGTACTTTTGTAGGCTTTCCTAAATAGTAAATACTATCTAGGAATACCAAGCTAAAATTCCAAATTAAAGGAGATATTTTAGTTTTTAGTAATACCGGTAACGATCCCTGCTTCGAGATGCCGGGCCAGTATGTCACGCGGCTAATTGAAAAAAAAAATGAAAAATATTCGGTGCATAAAGTCTAAGAAACAAAACTACTGCATTCCTTTGGTCGCGCGGTGAGTTCAGATCGCTCAGTAAAAATAGATGGGGTATGGTAATCGATTTTAAGGGCTCTTCGGTATCCGAAGAGCAAGGGGCGGACGGCGACACGTTATTGGTAGATCAGTCACACTTCTCTCCGCGCTGCCCACGATGCGCCGATTACCCCCACTACTTTCGCCGAGCTATCTAAAAACACCGCGCGACTTCTTTTCGAATGGGCCCCGAAGTATTTTTTCAAGACTTTACAGCTGCGGTTTATTCGGTTTTGACTTGAAGGACGCATAAGCATTTTGCAAATCAAACTGGTGTTAGGATCAGTTCAGAGACTGTACAGTACATTTTTATAAGGGCATACTCTAGTAGTGGTTTGTGTTAAGTCTTCGATCACCAATATTCTAATGTCTATACAACATTTAATTTAAGATTACCATTTTATCGCTCAAATTAGGATGGTTCAAATTATTGTTTTTTGACGGAGTACCCCCTACATATGTAGGATATTTTCCATTTGGTAACTGGTTAAAACGTAAAAAAATCTAAGTACCTCCGTTAATTCAAAGCCGATGATCAGCTGTATTTTCTTTTGCATTATAGTATTGTCGATCGAAGTCAAAAACATTCCAAAACCTGCCTCTTGCTGCATAAATTGTATTCAGATGTTTATAGCACGTTGTTGAAAACGTGTTGTGTTTTATTCATGCTGTATAGATGCTAGGATACACAATTTTTATACAAGGGTCTGTTTTGCACAGAGAGCTTAGTATTTACTTTCTTAACGCCTATACGATAATAGATGCATAGAAGTTTAAAATTTATTACAGAATTTTGCTTTTACTACGAAAAAATCTTAACATTTTTATGACACCGACGTTTCATTTTTGTTTGGAACTGTGAATGATTTTATTTAATGCTATGTTTCCATGAGGCTCACAGTCGATTAACTATTGTAATCAAATTCGCCTTTAGCACTTTCACAATCCAGGGCCCTGTAATATATGGGTCACTGCGTCCTTTTACCACAATACCCTCATTTTATAAGAATGGTGTAATCATTGAGCTAATTTGACAATGCCAGGACTTCAAAATTTCATGGAACTGGTGTCAAAAGGAAGTCAACTAGTAGTACAACAAGTAGCGTTCACTGTAACGCAGTATATCGACGATTCGCTTAACGGGTCGGTGAGCGACTAAGGTGAATTAAGTGGCATTTACTACGTTTGACGTATGCTGCATGCGATGACCGCAAAAGTGTTGAACACGGTTGCCGACCGGATTCGGCGAGTGAGTCACTCTCGCCTACGTTTATACGCATCATTTTGTATGGGAACTGAGACAGCGCCTTCCAGCGGCACGTCTGCACAACAAGACAAGTAGTATTCTCATACAAACTGATGTGTAAACCTCTCGTCTATGTTTGATAAGGATCCCAAAAGTACCCGTCGTATGTGTTTGATAAGAACGATCATACGACTTTTTCGTAATTTTGCGATTTAGGATCCTTATCAGGCACCGTGTGGTGCCGGGTTAGAATAGCACCTCCCCCTTTCTTCCCGTGGGTGTCGTAAGAGTCGACTCTGGGAAAGGGTTAGTGTATTGTGGGCGATGGGCTAGCAACCTGTCACTGCAATATCACGTTTAACCATCTGGTTACCCTGAAATTGCTAAACGTGGCGCTGAATTTTTGAATTCATGTGCTCTGCCTACCCCTCTTGGGAATACAGGCGTGAGAATATGTATGTATGTATGTATGTATCAAACACAGACGAGGGGTTAACGCAGACGAGTAACTCGTGTTTCGATCGTAATGTTACTTATTACAGTAACACGTAATGGTACTGGTGACACAGGCTCGTGTTAAGAAGACGTTCGTTGACCGACGTTGTTTGGGACACTTGAGGCGATCGCATCAGGTGTACGACTCAGTATAAATGCCGCTTTTACTCATTATGCTGTTGAATGGAAGCCTCGTGGGGACTCGGCCTTAGCCGTTGCAGACAACAAATTAAACAGTTCGTATGTTTTGATAAAAGCGAATTTATAGGAGCTTCTCTGTCCTGTTGTTCAAACATAGCTTCCTTAGACTAGTGGTCAAATTATGCGTATTTTTGTGACGAAATTATCTTTATCATATAGTTTAGTCTATTTATGTATGTTCAATCCACGAGAATATGTTATTGAATTGACGCATTTAGATAAGTATCTCCTTCCTGAAGACCTGAAACGCTTAGCTTCAGATACCAAAACCTATGTTATGCAGTTTACCTATTTTAGTATAAATAGCAACAATACTGTTAATTTAATAATTACGATTATGTATTTCTACGTTGAAAGGTGGGCCTTGATCTTCCAATAGTAGGGAGATTTAGAAGTTGTAAATTTTAATTTTCCTGACTCTGTCGTGTTCTTGCACGCTTCCCGAATTGAAGGGTCAAGGGACACTTTGTATTGAAAATAAAACTGATTTAGTAATAATATTCAGTGGTTTAATTTTCTTATCCATGTAAACCTGAAAATCCTGTAGATTCTAAGGGCTTGCTTATAAATATTACCTGATTTGAAAAGATGGTTCTTTGTAGCGATAAAGAGAGGAGTTGTTTGGTTTTTTTCTAAAAACATTGGGAATAAAAACTTAAAATCGGAGTGCCGATGTGACGTGTTGCTCCTAATACTGGGTCAAGAATTGTGTGTGTGGAACTAGGAACTAGGTATACTGCTAGGAAATAATAGGGTATTGTAATTAAATTTCCCTTAAAAATTTAGTTTTATTACACGACTATATTGACTATACAACTAACTAGGTAATGTAACGGGTCTGAGTCTACAGAATAATGCTATAACGAAACCTAAAACTAACCTGCCAACTCAAAACCTAAATAGATATGCTAGAAATAGCTACGAAACGTGAAATCTGTCTATGTAGCGGTAAGGTTTTGTCTATGTAGCGTTTCGTGTGCTCTGCCTACTCATTTCGGAAGGCGTGATGTAATGCTAACCTAGTCTAGAGACAGATCTCACAAAGATCGGTTTTATACATATGTCGACGCAGATATAATTAGTCGATCAATTAACTTCCTAGAGGTACAAGCACGCGCACCTCAGTGGCGCCATCTGGTTACGCTCACTTTACCTCTAGGAAGCCAATTGATCGACTAATCATCTCTGCGCCGACACATATCTAAAACTATCAATGTTTTAAACTTTCGAGATTCTCACTCATATTATCAATACGCAAACCGTATTTTCCCACCATTCCGCACTTTGAACACGGTGAGTTCGGCGACAAACACCAGAACGGACACCAACATGCCTACGCAGAGTAAAAGAAGTGGGGTGGAGAACTCTCGCAGCGTCACTGTGAAGATGCTGGAATCTGGAGTACGTACGCAGGGAGGTTTGTTCTCATCCCAAATGGACTTGAGCCGCTGCATTAGACCGGCCTCGTACATCTTCCTTATCCTGAAATGGTGACGCTTGCGTAAAATATGCAGATGTCGCAATACAATGATATAGATAACATGGAGGAAACTCCGGGTGTACTGAGACAACTGATGCACGTGGGGGTTTCTAGAAAAAATTGTACATTGGAAAAAAAAATGTTTCTCACACTTGTAATAAAGAGCGCATTCGATATTCATGGTTAAAGAAGTACAAAAACTTGCTTTCTTTACTGTCATGGGTTCGTTTTTAGGGTTTTTATAGCACCCTTTGGTTCTGAGTAGGTATGAAAAACTGCGCCAACTAGTCGAGATCGCCGTCTATTCGGCATTATTTATAGTCGTCCGATCAGTAAGCAAATATTAGATATCTTATAAAATACGGATAACTCACGTTATAAATCGAGTTTAGCTCGACATGTTTCGGACTAATTCGTAGCCCTTCATCTAGGAGCCGCGGCAGCTGCTGCTGCCAAACGCGAACTGCGCGCCTCGGCTCTCTTCGCGCGATTTATAACGTGAGTTATCCGTATTTTATAAGATGAGTGAGTCTCACGGTAGTTTAATGTTAAATATTAGATAATGCCGAATATTCGGTACTAGGTATTGTCTAGCGGAAAATATAGCACAAAATAAATAAATAGCAAATAGCACCGTTTTTTACTTACTTACTTGACACGAGGACACGACGTATGCCCTCGAAATCCTCGAATAAATAACTAGGATTATTCGAGAAATTGGAAAGCGATTAGTTGGCTTATCTCTATGAAAACCTTTCTTTTTATTGCGAAAAAATAGAACATGCTAGTACAAATTTTAGAACATGTTTCAAGTGGTGGGAAAGCAACTCACCCGTATCTCAAATGCTTCCTATAAGGCGAGCCCTTCTTCATAACCGCGTACATATTCTGCGGCGGGTACAATTCCACCTCCTGCAGTTCGCAGATCTCGCGCTCCGTGAACATCCGTCTGATGATGGGGTACGCGAACGCTGGGTCTACGTGGAAGGCAAAGCCCCCCCTCTTTACCAGAGCCATGCCTCGCTCGGGGGGGAAGAAGTTGTAGCGAGGGGGCGCTGCGATCTTTTTGACGTACATCTCCAGGGCTATTGGGTCTGTGGTACGCTGGAAAAGGTTTTTTATAACGCAGGAAAGGTAAATGAGTGAGTGAATCAGTTGCACGTGGTCACCAGTGAACGTAAATTGTCTAGCAATTTCAGTGAAACTGTGATTAGCTTTCACAGCTACCTAGAATAGGGCATGCTGATGTTTTTAATGCAACAATTCTGCACCAAAACAGATTGAAAGTTTACAATCACTGCTAGTCTTTGTAAACTATAGAAGTTGCATCGTCTGCAATACCAGATGGATTGCACTTAGGTAGGTTGACAATCCAAAGACCTATCATGAGGCCCAACACAAACCGAAAATAATTTAACTTCGTACTTATAATAGCTGACTTAGCAGAGCAAGGCGCGAGTATGAATGTGCGCAAAATAGACTCCCTATTACTGTCTAACAAGAGATATCAGAAAATGACAGGTGGCCTGTGCTTAGCTTTCAGAAGCACTATGTACCACTAACCCTGAAATAATCCTTGTTGTACAGCGCATCTTCGACCCCTGCCTTCAGGTTGCTATTCAGCAAGTCTTTCAGGGTCCTAATGGTGACTGGGGGCGCCCGAAGCAGAGTGGAGACAACTACAGCATTGTAGTACTGGTAGACCGTCAGAGAGAAGAGGAAGGAAGTGAAGAGGACGAGCTTCACTGAGGACGCGCGACGGTTGACCGCCATGCCTGGAAAGGTGGCGTAAAAATGAAACTACCTCTAAAAACATACATACGAGCACGCGTATGTTCCCAAATGGGGTAGGCAGAGCACAAGAAACATGACTATGACTATTTCACGCAGCCACTTTTAGCATAATTTTAGGTTTTAAAACAGATTGAAGAAGTAGTATAATAGTGACAAGTTGCTAGCCTGTCGCCTAAAGCATACCTAAACTTGTTATTCTATCCCGACACTACATAGGATACCACCTCTTAAAACATAGTAGAATAACCGTAGAAACTGACGCTCCCACTAGCTAAAAACCTTGTCAAAATGTATGTTCATGCAACTCCGCCTTCTAATCGAAAGTGCAGCGCCCTAACGCCACATATCGTCGAATAGCCGAACTTCTACAACCGTCATTTACACACTCAACTATCAAATGGTTCCCCTACATGGCGCCAACGAAATTTCGAAGATCGCTTGCAAAAATTCAATTCCCGACTTTCTCACTGTGGACTTCCGTCCCCAGGCTTTTATGACATCCGCAGAAGAAATGGAGAACGTACTTTCAAATGAAAAAAAAACACTTATTTCAAAGCGCCTATGCCACAGCCAGAAAGCGGTCAAATCATAATACCCCATTGCGTCTTGGTTCAAAAGCAGTATAAACAACAAGACAGCCAACCCTGTTGACACACGGCGCTCCAAACAGACAGTAGCGCGAGACTCGGAGACAGATCCGCCGGGGCCCCTTCGTCCCGCACCACCCCTAGTTTCAGGAGACCGCAGAGGAGCAGGCTGGCAGCAAATACGAGGGCGAGTATGCACCACCACACCTCGTCAGAGAGAGGCCGAGTGTAGATAGTGATGAACCCGCCAGGATGCTTCGGGTGCCTGAATATGAAGCATGGCCTGTAGAAAGAAAAAACAAATATTGTTTACAGTTAGTTAACTACCTAAGTACCTACTTAAAGTTTTTGCCTGCGATTTTGTTTGTTGAATTCAGGATTTGATTTCTGTTTAATATTCTGTAGGAAACTACTGCCTGTCCACAACAAATAGCTACGGCACGCGCAAGTCGACCCGTGCGCGGTAATGGCTACCCGATATTTTCCAATGTCTCCGGTTAGCCAGTGACAAGTATAGTCCTCGGCATTTTCCGTATAAAAGTGATGCTCGAACTTACCCCCACTACTTAAAATATTGGCATTTTAGATTTCGGTAACTGTGCCAACAGGCTATTTCGCGCGAGGTTCGACTCGGTCGCGCCTTGCGGTGCTCCAAACGCACTGACAGCGAAAGTGGAGCGGCGCGGCGCGGTGGCTTGATGATATGAACGAAACACCACGAACTTTTTTCTCGGCCGGAGCTTTGTGCGCCGCTTACGCGTGCGTCTGGAGCTTTAGGGCTATATTTCACCGGGAGACCACGGCGGCGCAACCAGTCGTCGGCTACCAACAAAATATATACAGCTCTATAGGGAGTTACTCACCCGGTGTCCGTTGGTTGCGCAACCATATCATACATTTTGCGACTGGTTGCGCCGCCGTGGTGTCCCGGTGAAATATAGCCCTTATAGTGTCGCCGCACACGGGCCACCGGTCACAACCACAAAAGGCTGCCACCTGCAATTTCCCTTAGTTTTATACATTTTATATGGAATCGCCGCACACGGTTGACGCCGGTGGCCGCCACACGCTACAACCGTCGCAGCGTGCTTGCGACCCGCACCGGCCACTAAAGGGCTGTCTGAAATAATTTTAAACAAAAAAAAACGACTTCAAATTTGACGACTGAAAGCATTTGTCTAATGAAGGTGACCTTTCATCACCAGCAGACCTCACTAATTACTGAAATTATAATTTCAAAAAACATTACCTGTGCCTATAAAATTTGAGGGTTACCCTCCATTTCCCTCATATTCCATCATCAGGTCACGATTGACCTTCCATCATCAGCTCAGTCATATTTTTTTTACTGCCAACCGTAAATACTGGTGTAGCTTTGAAAAAATAATGTACTAAAAACATTACCTGTGCCTATAAAATTTGAAGGCTGCCCTCGATTTCCCCCATATTCCATCATCAGGTCAAGATATGCTGACAATGGGACCACCTGGAAACTATATCCTTTCAAACAAAAAAAGAATTTCCCAAATCGGTCAAGGTGTCTTCGAGTAATCAGCGAACACACATAAAAAAAAAAACAAAGATCCCGACGAATTGCGAACCTCCTCCTTTTTTTTGAAGTCGGTTAATAAACAAGTGGCTATCGCGCTTTAACAACTTTTTGTAGCTGCATCTAGCTTCGCATGGCGGCGTTTGTGGCTATGTCCGGGGACCCTTAGTCGGCACATACGATATTTGAGGACGTACTTAGAAGGCCAAGTAGCCGCAACATAGTCGATGTATCTGGCGCGATCAGGCCTGATGAAGACCGGTGTGCCGCCCACGTCCGTCTCGCGGCGCTGCAGGCTGCCCACCATGCCGTCGAAGCTACCGTTACGGAGGTAACCCCAGGAGTTACTACGGATGAGCTGGAAACTGAAATATCCATAGAGAAGAACCTTTGAACCTGACTTAGGAATACTAAGGGATTTTTCGACACGTACTTATGCCATTATGTTTCTTCCTATTTGCGACTCTGCGTAATATTCTCTGCAGTTGTTTCTGCGAATTGTGCAGAATCGCTAATAGAAAGAAAAAAATGGATTAAATGTCGATGAATCCTTACTAAGTCTCGCTTTAACCTAGCGTGAAAGAAAGAGACAAGTGATTTTTAAGTTTAAACCAGGGATGAACGCTAGTGAGCAACTACGGCTGGGCTTCGAATTGTTTTCTCTGACACAATATACCTACTAAAAGGTCAAATATTCCAGAGATCCGTCACTATAACTAGGTAGATCCTAAAATATGGACGTATTCCTACGAAATAACGTAAAAACTGGGATAAATAATTCACACTAGTTCTATTAAGTTACCTGCCTCGAGTAAGAAAAGGAAAGTGAAAAAGGAGTTATAAAATATCCCATTAGTTCCATCAATATACCTAGGTACTATCAAAGGAACTGGTGTGAATAGACCCTGTACAAAACTTGTCAGTTTATTTCAAAAACAGTAAAAAAACAAACTCAAAATTACAAGACTTCTTACCTGAAATTGAACATTTCCCGCCAATACACCAAGAGAGTAAAATACTTCAGTTTGTGGAGAGAGTCCACTTCCAACTTAGACCGAGTCATGTACTCCTCAAATGTTTGGTTTGAGATGCTGTGAGTGAGCACCACAGCACATTTCAACACAACACCACTCAAATCCATCCTTTTAAATCTCTTCAAATGTAGAGTGGGACCCCAAAACCCAACTGGCTGTATGTGAAAATGTCCATTTGAAAAGAAACCAGTGTTGTAGACTTCATAAAAGCGAAAGATGTTCCCTATTTTGTAAACTACTGTAACATCGGAATCTATTTCTAGGGGATATGTGGATAAGGTTTCTGATGTAGAAGAGAAATTATCAGTGAGTATTAGCCAGGAATAGAGAGAGCTTTCAAACAATTTGGAATCAAGAATCCGAGTCCAATTGTCACATGTTTTTATAACCATCCCAACTCGGTGGTGGCCTTTCTGTTCTTTTATCTGTGGGCTAAAAGTTTCATTATCATTATCAAAGACGAAACTTGAAATTCGAAAGTTGTATTTGTTGAATAGTTTATGAATTTTTAAAACATTTTCAGTATTTTTACTATGAAAAATACTTCCAAAGTGCCAAGCTTTGCTTTTGAACACATCTTTAACAAGATGAATTTCAGAAGACGTAAGAATGGTTAAAAGAGTACCATATCCTGTTAAGTTCATGTTGGAACACACTGTCTGGTATCATCAGTACTTCAGTGAACTGAAAATGGCTTCAATTTGTATGCATCATTACTGTCATTCAGATCATTTGAATACTGAATGAGGGATGTCAAGTTGTGGGTTGAGTCTTGTGAATTAAAATAATAGGCCTGCTTGGATCAAAGCTTTTAATAAATAATGACTCACATGACACATTAAATAGGGAACTATGACACTGATTAATTCAAAGAAATTTTGTAATCAGAAAAAACATCTTGGAAGGGGAATTGTGCTTTGTCAGGCACAAGGAGATCAGCTAAGAAGCAAACTGTGCCAGCTGTACCTTCATACAATGTTTCTGGGTTATCAGGGACCCTGGAGTCTGCTAGGAACGTTTCAGTGTTCATGAAATGGGCAAATGACTTCGCACGGTACAAATATTTCTCGTCGCCTGTCAGCCTATACATCAGTAAGAAGACATAACCATTACCAGCAACACCATGGCAGATTCCCGGACCTTTCAGCAGCAGACCCTTGTCCCAAACCACCTCACCAGCCCTTATGCATGCCTGAATATACTTCTGCTCGTTGAAAACAAGGTATGCTTTGGCCATGAGGTATACAGTCCCTGGAGCCCCATGACACCAGTGGACGAGCTTGTGATCCCTGTACCCTAGCTCTTCCATGCAACAAGGCCAATTCCCTTCTTCGTTCTGCAGGGACACCAAGTAATCCACGGTTGCTTTTATATCCTTGCCAGCTGACGGATTAGATTGTATATACCCGGGGACTGTTAATAGCATTTGAAGGATAAAGCTTATGCCATGAGCAGCACCTAAGTACTCCGTATTGTAGTAGTGGTACATCAAAGGACAGGGGCTAGTATGCTTATGCGAATACTCTTTTCCCGATGCCACAATCAGATCACAGATCTTGTAGATCTCTTTTTTAGTAAATATTGGCATTTGCATCTCACGGCCCATCCACAAAACTCCGGCCAAATATCCCGAGCGGCCGACGAAGAATTCGTCACCACCACATTTCAGGAATTTAGGATTCAGGTAGTAATTGTATAAATGTTTATAGTTGCTGATTGCATCCATGAAAGTATCGTCGCCAAGTTCCTTTTTTATTACGGCAGTGAGTGCGTAGGTGCCGGCGTCACCGAGCAGAAACGAAGTTTTGTCGCCAGCTGAAGTTTCCTGCATGGCGTTCATATAGTCGCGGCATTTTTCCAAGTACATAACTTTGTTTTCCGACAGCAGCGGGTTTTTGTTTAAGTAATAAAACATATAAGCGATACCGGCAATTCCTACGTACAGTCCGCCTTCAACATGCTTGCGAGATGGCTGCAGCCGCTTCAGAATGGTCTTAACGTGGTCGTCTATCTGCGGGCTTATTTCATCCTTGGTGATAAGCAAGCTTGTTCCCGGCTTGTAATCCTCGAAAGTATTAGGAAAATATCGAACCATCTTGACGCCAATTGGAGACGTGCTATAAAATACTTTCTTAAAATATTTTTTTGAAGTAAAGAATTTCAACCCTTTTCTGAAACTCATGCAGTGAAATCTTTACTAGTTTTCGTATATTTGATGTCATAAATTTTCCTCTTGTTGTTTTTGCCGTGTTTTGTTTTGACTTTTTGACATTGACATTTATTTTTCTTTTGCTGAGTAAAGCTGTTCAAGTCACAAATAAAAATGCCACAGTAACGTGAAGGGACAAGGAGCCGTCTGCTCTATGCAAATTTTATTTTTGTGTAGGTACTTTCGAATTTAATATTCTTATTAACAAGGCACTACTTATACCTCCATTTTCATATGAAACATTACATTTCAACACAAAAGCAAAATTCCATGACACACCATCGCGGCTAATTTCAAATACATTCGCGTATAAAAATCGTCTGCGTGTTAACAACAACGTATTTATTATTATATAAACAACATTACAAATCAACAGCCAACTATCCAACTACTTCTAATCCTAGTTCTAGAAGAATGGTAGCCAAGTATAAGTACCTCTCCGAGCCATTCCCTAAACAAACAGTAAGGTAAAGACAGTGTAAAATACCTAAGTATAGCGCGGTAGGTAAGTAGACATTGGACTCGCGTTTATCACATCGAGGTACCTACTCGCAAACTTCGTATTTTATTGCAACTCATCGAAATTCAATGGAAATTCGTTAAAATCGATTCAAGGTCGTTGATATTGTAACCAAGCAACGAGTTGATATTTAATGTTGATAAAAATGGACCAAAAATGCCTTTACGTATAGACTTATTTTATTGAAACGTATCAATGGGGCCAATTTATTATGTAGTGCTGGCTTAGTGTTTGAAATCTAGCTATTAAATATACTTATAAGTCTAATGCCTATCACATTCAGCCGTGGAAACGTAAGTTTTTACTGTTTTTGAATCTGTACTCGTAGTTAGGCAGTTCAGCAGGTAGAACTAAAAAGAGGACAGGTACTGTTACGAATTAATTAGCAGATAAATTATTTGTTTTCTTTATTTCTCGTTATTGCCTAAACATTTTTTTTATTATAATAGGGTTCCGTGTAACAAGCAATGCCTTGTGGTAATTTGAAACACCTTTACTGACCTAAATATTTGTGTATCTACTTAATTGAATTTCGAATTGTGTGAACTTGCAAAGTTCCTGATTTTTTGTTTGTTATCTGTATTTAGCAAGTAGGTATTAAATAGTAGGTATTCGTGTAGTTACTAAGTAATGTTAAATTAGTCTACCTACCGGTTTTTCATTTTATGGATGTGCAATGAGCTTCCATTAATTATTTAAAACTTGCTTTCTTACCAATATGCGTCTATCTAAATAGTCTGTATGGTTTAAAACTTCCTCACTTTTAATAGTAGTCGGATTGACTTCAAATCTGGATCTATAATATCTATAGGTGAATTAGATATCCATGTGAACAGTCAACAAAACTGCTTATACTTATTTTTTTAAACACCTAGATACGGAAGATAGCATTTCGCACAAGGGGACGGTCAGCGCAGTCCCTCGATGCCGGGCCCCGCGCGGAGCCCGCGGCCTGCGGCGACGGCCGCCTGTTCCTGCAGATCAGGCCTGCGCTCGCGGACCCTAGAGCTCCGGTCATACACCGCTCCAACACCATCCTTACAGGGTAATCTGAAAATCTACTTATATTTTTTCCATAATGGTTCCCTGTTGGCTGTACAATCAGTTTTATAAAAAGTTCTGGTAGTTCAATATAAGTTAGTGTCAAAGCTGCTACGATTAGGTAGGTCTGGGAGTTTTTGATAGGCAGGTATGGTGATCGGCAATAAACTTGGCCAGATTTGAAATGGTGGGGTAAATTCGCGCATCGCTTTTTTTTTCAAATGAAAGGGAACTTACCCCCACCGGCCCCACCACGTAAAATCTGGAAAAGTTTACTGCCGAGCAGAGCACTATACTTATGTTATGATCTTTCACCTTAAGCAGAAATTGACAAGAGAGGAATATGCCCAGTCATAGGTCGTAAGTATAATGCAAAGTACACTCGGCGGACTTATCTCAAGAAAGATCTCTTGATCTGTTAATAGATCAACATCGTACCTACCATCTTCTTAATCTTTATTTACTGTTGCAGCGGTGACTGTGTCATCAAGGAAGACTCTAAAGATGAAACCGTCAATCTGCAGGCGGTGGGGGAGGGCAAGGTACAGCTCTTTCGGACTCCACAGGAGAAAGATCGGCTACCAGACAGGATCAGCCTGGACAGGTATTCTTAAAAGCAATGCGCTTTATACAATCTTTGAAAGAACTTTGCTGGGTTTCATATTCATACCAATATTCAGTGTAATTATTCGAGAAAAGATCCTCTATCAGCTGATAAAATGGATGGACAGACGGGCGGACAACAAAAGCTTTGTAAAAGTAGGATGTTGATCCTTTATAGCTTTTCATTATAGTTTCAAACGATAGAGACACCACAAAATAACAAAAAATTGAGACTCGACACTACCAGACTGACGATAATTACGGTTTTCAGACGGGGTCTGTCGTCCATCCCGCACATAGTGGGCGAGCCCGGCTTGCGACTCCTCTCGTTGCAGCACAACCTGATCAACAGCCTATCTGGCTTGGCTCCTTTAGATTTAGGCAAACTTGTGTTCCTCGACGTGTATGACAACCAAATCGACAAGATAACTTCCTTGGAAAGACTTTTTAGCTTAAGAGTTCTCTTGATGGGTAAAAATAGGCAAGTATCCACTCTGTATCATATCCATCACTACGTGTCACTTAAATATTTCAGAATGCACCCTTTGTTTGCCGTGATCCTTTGAATTTGATCGAGCATCTGTAGATAATTTGTACGTACCTAATCTCACAGTAATACAGAGCTATCCTATGGCTGTTTTAGATCTAATAACAGTTACAATTTTCAGGATAAAAAGGATAGAAGGACTTGCTAATCTCATAAAATTAGAAGTGTTAGATTTACACGGAAATAGGATAAGTAAAGTAAGCGGGCTGTCAAGCCTGAGTGAGCTCAAAGTGCTCAATTTGGCCGGGAACCAAATAAAATGTATCGGACAGACTGATTTCCAGGGCTTAGTATCTTTACGAGAGCTAAATCTGAAAAGAAACCGACTGAGGAAGCTTCTAGGCTTTCAGCATACGCCAAAATTGCAAAAGCTTTATCTTGGCAACAATGATTTACAAAGGTAAGAAACGAAGGTCAATAATATGAACCGCGCTTCGAACGATGTGATTTCTTATCTAAATCACCATTCATTATTGATTTCAGTGTGGAAGATGTTTCATCACTAGCGGAAACTACTACTCTTATTGAAGTGTCTTTAGATGGAAATCCAGTAGCTTTAGGTGGCGACTGCACGCCGTTTCTTGTGTCGTATCTCCCAAATCTTCTAACATTGACCAACATGCACGTCACTGAACAGGTAATGCGTAACTAATTATGAGGAATTACTTTGTAAACTACGTGTTAAGGGTGGTTACAAGCGTTCCACTTAGCATAATGTATCTAATTCTTTTAAAACTTTGCATATCCAGGTAAGAAGGGCAGCAATGGCTTGGAGAACTAATAAAGAGGCGGCTCACGCGGCTTACTGTGCCCTCGGCGGCACGGCCCAGCAGGCGGCGCGACGTGATCAGATCATCAACAACGCCCGTACCAACTGGGAATTACTCAGGTTTGGTCGATAAATTCCCCTGCCGTAATTAATATCCCATTAGGGGTAATTAGCGCACCCGAAACACGTTTGTATGCACGCAATTTCAGTAGCATCCGCCTTCGGTTACAAAAAGGACGCCCGTAAAACTCATTTCTTATTCATTTCAGATCGGAAAACAAATGCTTTACTAACATTCCGAGCCCAACGAAGAATGTTGACTTAGAAAAGGAGTTTGTATTAGAAGCATCAGCGGCTACAATAACGCAGAACGAAGCTACTCAGACATTGAATATGGCTGCATTGCCAGACGTCGTAGTTTTGTTGCAACAGGGTGAAACTGAAGACTCTGACTCTAAAAATCAAAGTAGTGACACGAATACTAAAACCATCGCCGACAGTAACCCGCCTAAGTCACCATCTCCGATGAGAAAATTACAAAGAAGCTCAACGGCAAGAAAACCTTCTGAGAAAAGAGTTAATTTCTCGGATAGAAGTGCTTCTCAAGACACAGACGCATCTCATTCTACTTCAACGAGCAGTGATTTGAGACTGCCACCGATCCTACTCCCTATAATTTCTTCTTTAGAAAACGTAAGACTGAACGATGGAACCGAGCCTGTTCTAAAAAGATGGGAAAGCATATCTAGCGTGGACCCAGTTATTGATTCTTCATTCAGTTCACTGCCATCGTCATCCAGCGAGACTGATGATGACACTAACAAAAGACAAATCAAAAGAATGCCAACAACTGTACGCCGACGAGCGAACTTCGGCACTATGCGGTCGAAGTCAGTGTGTGACCCTGAAAGCCGTAGGATAAAAGCAATCGCCAAGAACTCTGACATGAGTGAGAATGCAAGTAATATATCCAGCAGTACTAATCTTGGCTCGGTTGGTTCTACGTCAGGAAGCGAACAGAATAGTAAAATCTTGAGACGAGAGGGTTCTGTAAATAGCAGGTTAAGCAACAGGACGGTGAGGAGTGCTACGTTAACGAGGAGAAGCGAGCGAGCTTCATCTGCCAACAGGGCGTCGACTGCAAGAGCAAAATCTGGAAAAAGTTTGGCTACTTTGAAGTCATCTGAACCAGTGCCGAAACCTATGCCAACTTCTAAGGATAGAGAGCAAGGCAAGTGTGGATGTCTATCTAGGTTCGTAGATAATTATAATGGAGCTTTTAACGGTAGAAAGAGTTTTTCGGGAACTTTTTCCACTTAATCTTTGCAATGCAAATTATGTAGTGCTAAGAATAAAGCGAAGTAGGCCATAGTCAGTTGATTCATTGTTATTTGTCCGCATGTGACTAAGACTAGTATTGTGGATTTCCTTGTTTTGCGAGATTTCCATTTTGTGGTTAATATTTTTGACTGTCATGATAACACAGTGGAATAAAGCAGGCATTGCTGATAAACCTAAAAAGACGCAATAACTCCTTAGACGTTTTATTCATCTGGAAAAAATTGATTCTCAATTTTCAGGAGTAGACTATCTGGTGGAGGTGGGAGACGGCGTGGTGAGCGCGTGGGGCACCGGAGCAGTGCGTCGCCTGGCCCGAGACTGGGACTGGGAGAGAGCACGGACAGTCACTCGTGCTGCTTTCCACTACGTTCATTTCAACGCAGTCGCACAGTCGCTGCCCGAATTGAAGGCAAAGTAAGACTAGCACTAGCACTATTTAACTTTTCAGAAATGGAAAATGGATTTTTTGTATGAAGTGTTTTGGTATTTCTTTATTCAGTCAATTTTTATCTAGAGGCCATCGAAATGCTTTCAAGTCTGGCCCTGAGACTTTTTCTAAGAGTAGGTATAGCAAAACCGTTATTATTTTCCAGATTCCCAAACGTGACGCATGTATCGGTTCGAGCGACAGGCTTGCAGTGGCTCGGCCAACTCCATGCCTTAGCTGAATTGAGGGGGCTCACCGGATTAACAGTGTTGCCAGAAGGCAACCCCATCCATGGGAAAATCTGGCGGGACTACGCAATTTACAGGCTAGGTCACTGGGGCTTGAAAGAGATCAACGATGAAGCGGTAAGCAACTTGTGCAAAATATTTAGGGTCGTTAAAAACAGGTCAATGATTTTACTAGCAAGCCAACAATCCCGGATTGATATGATATTCCATCACAGATCTGACGTGACGACATATAACAATAAAAGTTGTCTCCACTGTAATACGAAATCCATTCACTTGATTCTCCTTGAAATCTTAAACCGTAATGTTTCAAGCAGGTGACAGACGAAGAAGTGAAGGCTGCTAATCAAACATACAACGGCCTTAGTGACATGGTCCTCCGAGCCCTACCAGACGCCCCGCTGCAGCCTCTCCTTATTAGGCTTGGAAGAAGCGGTAACAGCACTGTTAGTGCCAAAGCGTGGCTTAGAGCAGCCGACCCAGCTCTGAGGGATGTCATCGCAAAAGAAGCTCTGCAGTTCAAGAAAGGGCATGTTTCACAGGTGAATATATTTGACTTGGTCTAGATTAAACCGTTAACGGAGCTTAAGCTCGTCTGACTAAGTTCACGTAAAGGGCAAGAGAAGTAACGAACGCTATAAAGAAACTATTTAAGTACTTTTTCAAATTTTGTGAGTACCTATGTGGAAGGTACCTAAAAATATTTCCGAACCGTGGTGTGAAATGAAATCGCAAGGATTTCCTTAGTCTTTTTAATACGCCTGACTAGATTTCCGAATGTTTCCCATGTACATGGGTATTTAAATCAATTCGTGCCGTTGTAAGTAATGCAAACTTAGGAGTCTTCTTACTTAGCTCTGAAACTAGAGGCCCATAGTAAACCAAACATTGCCATTCTGTTATCATGTTCGGGTTTTCCGAAGGAGGACATGAGCTGGCGAGTGCGCGGGCGCGGGCAACTATCGCACGCGATAGAGCTAGCGTGTGGCGCGGCGCAACGTCTGCGCGCATTGGAGCTCCAATGGCCCGTCATTCTGGTGGAAATGATCGAAGAAGCACTGACAGATTTCGCCAACATGGAGGCGCATGTCAAAGAACAGATGCGTTTGATCATGGAAACATTGTGAGACCTTTTTGGTGCAAAGAAGATCATTGCTGCGCTTGATTAGTTAAGCTATCAGTGGCAAGTAGAACTGGATCCGTGTAATATGTTTGGAGAGGGCTGGACTTAACATCTATACGTTGTCGGTTTAGTTAGTTAAATCAATGTAAACAATCTTGACGTGTCTTTTTATTTAAACGTACACTTTATAAATCGAAATCTTTACATTTTACAATTTTGGTATAAAAAAATCATTTACTTTCATGATTGAATTGTATAGTGTAACGATTTTCATTTTTAGACTGTGTATTTCAATAAAAAGACATGTCAAGATTGTTTATATTGTTTTAACTACCTAAACCGACAACGTATAGATTGTTCTCCATGTGCTCTACTTTGTGGATTGCACCAGAACTGGTCTGCGTGATAATGTTTGTTGAGTCAGGTATTACTGCATATCATTTTTTCGGCACGTATATTTTGTGCCTATGAGTAGTGGGTTCTTAGAAATCCTGGCATTGTGAAGTTTTGATAACTTTAGATACTAAAATGTACTAAAACTAGGTAGATAAATATATTGTAATAGATCATTTTGAGAACTGAATAGTCTTTTATACCGACACTGCTCACAATTTACAAGTAAAAAAGTTGTTTCTAGAATTATGTAGGTATCTACTTAGTACAGTAGAACCAACTGATTTCTGACTCACGTAGAACGCTGCCACAACAATCGTGTTAAAGATTTCCTTTGTCGAGCAATGCAATGTCACTGCAATGTCACTATGACTATAAAATGGATCTATGGTGACTATGGTGGATAAGGAATCTGTTGGTTCGATAGTACCTACTTACACGGAGTAACACCGCATATTTAAAGCAGATCTCGGTCGCGTCTGAATTATCTGAATAAGATCTGGAGTGGGGGCCACCTTGTTGAACTGAACACATAGTTGTTTTGCTTAGTTATAACAAGCTTCACTTCACTTGCTTTTTTGGTCAACAACCCAGTCCAGGAAGGTCATGGCCACATCCCCTAGATCCAAACTTGAGTAAAGTTTATAAAGTGCTCATTGCTTGGAAGGCTATTGGTTCAATTCTGCGAATAATATCTACTTTTATAATTCGATGGTTCGATTGGGAGCAAAACTTAAACAATCTTTATGATCAGAACGAACACATCTCATCTATCGCACGGAGCAGACGTGTTGTCTGCTGAGTAAATTTGTGCATTTAATTATCCTTTCTAAATTTCTTATTGGCTTGTTAGTGTATTTCCAATTCCTTGTTGCACTCGTGACTTTCTTACGGATCGGCTCCACCTATTGGGCGTGTCCCGAAGAGGATAGCTGCAGTTTCGTCGTGTGTGCCTCTGTGTATTTGTGATCTAAGAAACTTACAAAAAGCAACTTTGTGGAGACTCGAACCTGCACCCGGCTTGTACTGCGTAACCGCTGGGCCACGAGGAGCGTAGCGCCTTGGCTCGAATTTAAGTGCCAGTATCAGGGAGTGTGGTACTACGAGCTGGCTTGAGTGCTACGAACCTACGTGAGTGCTACGATCATACGTAAGTGCTACGATCTAGCGTAGCACATCTCTGCGTTTGGCCTG
Source organism: Adoxophyes honmai (assembly GCA_005406045.1). Taxonomy (NCBI): domain Eukaryota; kingdom Metazoa; phylum Arthropoda; class Insecta; order Lepidoptera; family Tortricidae; genus Adoxophyes; species Adoxophyes honmai. The sequence continues at coordinate 87,194 of BHDV01021665.1, forward strand.
CGTGAGGCCGATTTTTGTGTTCATTTTCGACTTTAAGTGCGTGCGTGAGATGGCATCTATATTGGACGACAGTATGTCGTGCGGAGCTTGCCATATGAATTTGTCGCTGGGTGATGAGTATTTGCAGTGCATGGCCCCTAATTGCGGGAAGTTGTACCATCATCAGTGCAATAATAAAGTCCTCTCGGAAGCGGAGAAAGTTGTGTGGGTCTGTCCCGAGTGTACCTGTGCGGCCAAAAGGGGAGGACGGAACTGCGATACCCCGGTAGGTACCCCTATAAACATAATACAGAATGTGGCATTTCGGAAACCTTCCTCGACTGGTGCACCGACCCCGCCGCGACCAGCCCCTAGACGTTCTTCCCCCCTATCACCTGGGTCAGATGTGTCTGTTTCGATGCCGTCGGAAATTATGCTACTACGTGAACAGATAACCAACTTGACGGAGAAATTGGCGGATGCGGTGTCCACTATAACGCGCTACCAATCAGCGCTCGTTACATCAATGGGCCAAGTCGAGATATTAGGTGCCAAACTTGAGGCGTTAGAAAAATCACTGGAGTCTCGGTGTGCACAGATTTCTGTGCCGACTTATTCAGGGGTGCTGCAGGGTTGGAAGGGGCAGGGTCACGGGGATACTGGAGTTGGAGTGACTGCTCACAGTGAGAGGAAGAGTGAATCTGTGAGTGGTGGTGTCGAGGGCTGTGGTGGAGGTGTAGGCGCTGCTGCGCAAACGGACGATCGGGCTCAGTCATCTTCCAAGGACGACGTGGACCCTGCAGGGCAGGGATGGAAGAAAGTGCCGTCTAAGAAGCAGAAGCGTCCTACATCAACACGCTGTACTGGTGGACCTAGTGTCACTGCTCTTAGGGCAGTTGAGCCACGGAAACACATCCACCTATGGAATATGGTGTCCAGTGCAGAGGAAGTTAAAGCTTATTTAGAGGAACATTGTGAGCAGGGAACGTGTACTGTAGAAGAGCTCAAATCTAAAGGAGACTACAAGTCTTTCAAGCTCGGAGTTCCTATCGCTCATTACGACAAGTTCCTGTCTGCGGACGCTTGGCCTGATAATGCAAGGGTCAAAATGTGGTTTTTTCGACGGCAACCATTTCAAACCCAAGACGTATCAAGAACCAACACATAAAACTATCAGCATTGCTTACCAAAATGTAAGAGGTCTTAACACCAAATTGAAATCGTTCAGACAAAGTGTTCAAACCCACGAATGCGATGTTATAGTGGTTGTTGAATCCTGGTTGTCGGATGCTGTTGAGGACTCGGAACTCGTCGGGGACACCCGAAACGTCCTGCGCCGCGATCGGGCCACTGGTCGTCAGGGAGGCGGGGTGCTGGTAACCGCAAGGCCAGGATTAGAACTACGACGAAGACGAGAGTTCGAAACTGCCGATGGTGTGGACTTGTGGACATCCTTCGTGGTAGACCATACTTTATTTTATTTGTGTGCTGTGTACATTCCCCCTAATTCTTCTGAAAAAGTGTATATGAATTTTTTTTCAAAAAGTAGAGTCTTTTATAAACACCATTGATGCTGTAATAATTGTTGGGGATTTAAACCTGAACCCCAAGTATACGGCTGTTTCTATTCTAAGTTATTATTGTTATTTTACTGCTGTGTGTGATTTGACAGAGATGAATAAAATTGTAAATGTGCATGGTGGAGTGTTAGATGTAGTGCTGGTGCGAAGACACGCCAGTGGTGGGCTAGTATGTGAGAACGTAGGTGGTGGCCTAGTGCCACACCCCGACGCTTACCATCCCCCTTTGGATGTTCTAATCCCGTTTCCGAACATAACAAGCCACTCAGCGAAAATTGATCCAAGTAATATTGATGCAAAACGCGATTGGAATTTTAGCAAAGGTAATTATGACCTTCTTTATATCCTGATTGCTGATGTATCATGGGACGGGGTCCTTGCTGCTTGTAACGTCGATGTCGCAGTGGACATATTCTATAATATAATGTACGATTTGTTTGACACGTGCATACCTAGAAAGACAAGGTCTTGTAATCCCTGTAGATCTTATCCAGTCTGGTTCACGGCTGATCTTATCATGGATATTAGGCGGAAAGCACTTCTTCATCGTCAAAGGAAACGTTCGAGGAACAGAGATATTTACATAAAATTTTCCAAACTTAGAGCCGATATCAAGCTGAAGACAACAATTAGGTATGATGAATATATAAGCCAAATTCAAAATAAAATTCGTCACAATCCTCGTGTTTTTTGGC
>BHDV01021699.1:29098-63058 GCA_005406045.1 Adoxophyes honmai
ACCAAAATACACCAATTTTATGATAATAAACAAGAGCTAATTTTTGACACGTGTAGCAACCAACACTCGTTCGCGCCAAAAAACCCACGTGTGAACTGAAAGAAACTGTACTGTCAGTCATGTCACTGTCACAGTGACACAGCACAGTGTTGCTAGGTGGCGAAGTCGGAAAAAGGGCAGTGCGTCGAAATTACGTTAGCTTCCCTTTTCACAAGTATATTCCTTTAATTCGCACCTTTATTCCCAAATAGTAGAGTAGCCAGAGCACACGAAAGTTACATCGATAAACAATGATTATTCATGTTTCTTAGCAATTTCGCTAACCTATCAAAATGACTGTTGCGATTCAAGAAAACAATGATCATGCTGAGATCACAGCGTAGGATTTTTCCTCCAATCCTCCAATCCAAAATGTACCGTATCACAGTACCATAAGATTTAATAATCAAGTTTAGGTATTTGACAGTTAAATGGAGTGTTGCACTTAAAAATCTTAAAATTATACTGTACTGACTGATCATTTTACACGAACACGAAGTTCGTACTATGAACGAGATAAGAGATAAGTGGCAATCGTACAATATAACAATTTAAATCTTTTAGTGAAGTTATTCTCAATGTTTTCTTCGCGGAACGTGGTCGAGTAATCTATAAAATGATAAAATCGTTTACGTTTTTGGTGAGATCCATTAAGGCACCTGGCGTAGCCTTGATCCAAACTCGAAATGCATCGCAGGTTCTACCTCAGCTATCAGCGGTAAGTGGGAAAATTGTTTTAAAACGTTTGTATTTACACACTTGCGCCTCTAAAATTAAACTCTCGGAAATACCTACTGTTATCTACTTTGTAACAGTCTAAATGACAATATAAGTTTGTTATTTGTTTTGTTGTCTTTTGATTTGTATTCATTAAAGAAATTAATCTAACATTAGACACTATAATAGTCTAGTCGTAATCACCAGTAATAAACTTATCTTTTTTTTCAGTCAAAGTACAACATCAAACGAAAAGAATTTGGATCATTGCAGGCTGATGATGTGAATTTCTTTAAATCAATTTTAAGTGAAGAGCAAGTGCTTACTGAAGAGAGTGATGTTCTGCCTTTTAACATTGACTGGATCAAGAATTGCAGAGGTATTTTAAACTTAATTTATATTATATGGTTGTCATAGTGATGTCTCCTGGGTCACTCAATATTAAAATGAGATTTGAAAGTAGTTATTGATATTCATGGCCTGTGCCCAGTAGTGAGAAATATAATATAGACAGGATTATTTATTTAGTTATTGTTGATATTGTTTTGTTACAAAATATTTTTATAAACTGGTGTATAACTTTTGTCTCCTGGGTCACGCAGGTTTAAAATGTTTTTTTTTTTAAAGTAGTTAATATTCATGGCTTGTGGCCAGCTGTAAGACATAAAATATGAACTGGATTATTTATTTTTAACAATATTGTTTTGTTACAAGTTACAATATTTTTGTAAATCAATGTACAAAAATGTTGTGTCATGGGACACAAACAATGTAATTTTAATTGCTCATTCGTGTTATTTCTATGTCCCTCTACAGGTCAGTCCCAAGTGGTTCTGAAGCCAAAATCAACAGAACAGGTGTCCGAAATACTGGCCTATTGCAATAAGAGGCGGCTTGCGGTGTGTCCCCAGGGTGGGAACACCGGTCTTGTTGGTGGATCAGTACCAGTCTTTGACGAAATAGTCTTGAGCTTGTCACTGATGAACAAAATTATAAGTTTGGATGAAATATCAGGTAAAGTCAACTGTTTATAAATGTTCCTACATTATTTTCTCCTGTCACAGTGTCCATTTGCTGTCCTTAGATATTCAATGATTGCTAGGTTTGTGCCTATCTTTTGGGATGCATCTACTATAAGTTACTTATGTGACAATTTAATTTATTTCCAGTTTTTTGTTCATTATTGCATAAAAATTACTTAAATTACAGCAAATCAATAAAAAAAATTAGATAATACTTAAATCTAGATTTTTGTTTTCTTGTAAAACATCTCTTAATTTTCTTCGCATTTATTTAAAAAGTAGCAAATCTGATTTTTAATGATGAACTATTTAAAATTTTTAGCATGTATTTTAATTTATATTTAACGTTGTAGGTGCATTAGTTTGTGAAGCAGGATGCATACTGGAAACTCTGGACAATCATGTAAAGGACCGAAATCTCATAATGCCATTGGACCTTGGCGCCAAGGGCTCTTGCCACATTGGCGGCAATGTGAGCACCAACGCAGGCGGCCTCCGCTTGCTTCGTTATGGCAACCTCCATGGGTCTCTTATGGGGGTTGAAGCAGTGAGTATAAGATATAAAATGTATGCTTACTAACTTGAACTTGATTTTCAAGTTGATTAAAAATATGATCAATACTAATAAAGTAATGATATTCTTAGTCACAGATATTTGGATGTCCTTTAGGTTTAAATATCTTTAGTTCAACTTCCTTTACCTTTAAAGGATAAAATAAAGCCATAATAGGATAACTTTGTTGTTCGCTTGTCAAGAGCCGACAGGAGCCTTTTTCTTGAATGAAGAAACTGGTACTAAATACTGAAGTCTGTGATGCCTTAAAACTGAAGAAATTAAACTTCTTCTACACAATCAAAAGATGTCGTCTTTTATGTGACATATTTTATTTCCAAAATCATGAAATCTTACTGAGGCACTGTTTTTTAACAAAAGTAAGGGAAAATATCCGAAATCCTTACAATTGTATTTGCATGCTGGCAAAAAAAAAGACTTGGCTGGGCTTGGCCCTTGGTCAGGTTTTAATTATTATGTTATGATAAACTTCCTTGCTGCATTTTTTTTGGCATGCACTGTTTATTTTTAAACCAACTGTTTTAAAGGTAAAGGCTGATGGCACCGTTGTCGATTCCCTTAGGACGCTAAAAAAAGACAATACGGGATACCATCTGAAGCACTTGTTCATAGGATCGGAAGGCACGCTCGGCATCGTCACCAAAGTCGCAGTCCACTGCCCCGTACTGCCGAAAGCCGTCACTCTTGGGTTCTTTGGTAAGTAATCCCTAGTAATGTTATAAGTTATACCTAAATACTTTTTACGCCTGTTACTACCTGTGTACCTGTTTTACGCTTGACCGATTTAGACTAAATTCAGTATGACGTTCCATGGATAGAGACTACTTTTTAATTTACGTGTCACAATCACGCCTGTTTCCAAATGGGGTAGACAGAGAACACGAAACGTGACATAGACTAAACCCTAAAGTTTAGGGTTTAGTCTATGTCACGTTTCGTGTTCTGAAACGTGAAATAGTCTTGGTTTAGGGCCTAAACCAAGACTATTTCACGTTTCATTTCATATCCACTTCTAGCATAGTTTTAGGTTCAAAAATAGATCGGAGAGGTATAGTAGTGACAACTGTGACAAGTTGCTAGCTTGGCGCCTAAAGCATACACCACACAAAAATGTAGCTGATTGTAATACTGTTGTCTCCTGGGTTACTTACTGTAAGCTTTTCTACATGTCAATGTTATTTTTTTTAGTTAATAGGAGACTGTAACATTTGTAATTAAAATTTATTCCAGGCGTAAAAGACTTCGACAGTGTTCTCAAACTGTACAAGAGTGCAAAGTCGTCCCTTGGCGAAATTCTGTCAGCTTTCGAGATGGCTGACAATGATTCTATCAGCTCTACCGTGGAGAACCTGAAATTGCCGTAAGTATTTACACCATTTGCAGTCAGAGAAGTATTATTAATAGGAATTTCGACTGGGTAAAATGGGAAAATATAATTAAACATCGACAAAGGTCTAAATAGATCATCGAACTTCCAGAGTGGAGGCTTGTGACGTCACGCCTTGGAAAAATTGTACCACGTAGTAACGTCACTCGATACTTCAGAGCACTGTGTTCTCGTCATTGTTTGATTGTCAAATGGAAAAAAAAAACGTGTACAATATTTTTTGGTAATCTATCCAATTACATAGGCGTGTACTGGTGTCTGTTTGGGTTTTTTTAGCCTAGTAGATAGCTCGCAAATTTATTGATGTGTGTGATGTTCTATAGCTAAACTTCGTGGTAAATCTTTTTGAAATATCGTACAACAAATGATGATTTATCGTAAAAATACGAAAAATTCGCGTCTTTAATCAGTGCCGTAACTAGGGCGGTGCCAGCGGTGCCCAGGCACAGGGCGCAGACCCTGGAGGGGCGCAGAGATGACCAGACCAGTAGCTACCTTCAAGGGCGCAGTTTTGGAAGCTCGCACCGGGCGCATAAAAGCCTAGTTACGGCACTGTCTTTAATTGAATTTAGCTTGACATATTTCGTGGGGCAGCTAGGAGACGCGGCGGCTACTGCCAAACCCACACACTGGTGATTTATGTTTTTAGATTATTGTGAGCAAGTAAACAATTTATTGCACAAAAAATACTAAATAGAAAAAATGTAAAGTGGTAAAGTACCTACAAAAGCGACTTATCCCATAAGGGATCTCTTATAGCCAATCGTTGAGAGATAGACAGGAAACTTAATTACTGAGCCAGACAAAAAAAGAGGCTACAATAGATGTCGTTTTGGCTTTTACCGATTGCTATTACTTAATACATTAAGCAATATATGGTAATACCTAAATAAGATAAAATCGGTAATTTGCTTCGTAGTTATACTAGCTACATACTTTACTCTCAAATAAGAGCGTTTTTGTTTTGTTTTCAATTTACACCTATTTATTGGATAATATTAAAAAAAAGATAAACATAAATACTTAAACCTGTCAATAATATACCTACAAGCCTGCAACATACAACAACCCTTATCTTAATGGCATTTCACAATATGGTGATCTCTATTTATTTATATTGATAGCGTAAAGAATGGCGAGTGTGGTTTACGTAATGTTATGCTATACAGTGCTTATCAAACGAAGATAAATGAGAAGTATTTTATTTGCCATAAGAGATAACTACAGTGACATATGAATAAAACCGTGATATGTAGCATATTAAATTTAAATAAATACATTGCACACGACCGAAGCCAGGTCCGCCGTTAGTACCTATGTGACTAAAAACGAAAACAAAAATTTATATCATAGTTCTCTACAACTAGATAATTAAATTAATGACACAATATTACGTACGATGATAATGCAAAAAATTGCGCGGTTTTACAGATATACGGTCTTATCAGTCTTAAAACTAAGTCTTCGAAGCTGTTAATAATTTAATAACACACCTGCAGAGGAAGTGAAACAAAAAGACAGTAGAATCGAAAGCTGTAATTGTAAAATTCTGTCCATGTATTTGCGATTAGGAGCAAATATCGGACTTCTATCCTGGGAAATCACACTTCAAATAAGTATCCCAGGAGACATAGCCATTACAACTAGCGACATTTTAAATAAGTTGATTGACTCATTACGTATTGTTCGACACGTTTTTTAGGATTCCATATTTCTGAAGGAAAAAATATACCGCGTCGTTATGGCGTCGTTAGACTGTTTGTCCAAGACTTATTCTCTGAGGAACGGATGACGATATAGCATTGATATCTGCAAAGCCTGCGCTCCCTTAAGGATGTGGAAAAGAAAAAGTACCTTTGTGATTACAAACTTATTTTGGCAATTGGTGTCCTACTCGATACCTATATGGGGCAACAGCAAAGTTAAGTATGTGTTTCAACGACGCGTGATAGCGACTAATGTTGTTGTGAAATCGTTAAAGAGATATGCGCCCGCCTTATAAGTAGATGCTTCAGGTGGCCAGCGGGCTGGCAACTATTTTGAACAGCGGATTAGTCAAACCTGTCCAGAGAGGTAACGCTGCCAGCCTTCTGGTCACAATGAGCAGCGACGGCGCTTTGTTGTTTTGTGCTTGTTTTGTTTCTGGAAATACAATAAAACCATTGTTATATAGATAATGGTCCAGATCCCTTAGTGCACTCCGCCTACACTCGACCGGTTTTGTTTTAGTAACCCGATAGCAGACTTCCCGTTCTACGTGCTGGTTGAGACGCACGGCAGCGACGAAGCGCACGACGCCGAGAAGCTGGGCCGCTTTCTCGAGCGGGAGATGGGCAGCGGGCTGATCGTCGACGGGACTGTCACCTCAGAACCGGCCAAGATGCAGGTTGTCAAATTACTTTGCTTTACATTGCTGGCAATTAAAATTTTGTTGGATCTTAATGAAGTCTGAGATTTAGTTATTTAATGAAATTAATGTCATGGTTAAGTTACATATCTATGTTATTATAACATTTTTTTAAAAAAGGCCGGGTACTGGTAACACACTGTATAATATTTAAAAGCCTGAAAACGTCCAGGTTCTTTATGTTACCTCATCGTTGCAGACGATATGGAACCTGCGCGAGAGCATAGCGGGCGCGGGGCTGCTCGATGGCTACGTGTACAAGTACGACGTGTCGATCCCGGCCGCGAACTACTACGACCTAGTGCCCGTGCTGCGTCGACGTATGGCTGGCGTAGCTGTCAAAGTTTACGGCTATGGACATGTTGGCGAGTATTTACATGATTATGTAGCTTCCCACAACTACAACGTACTGAGTATAGTGGTCGGCAATAAACTTGGTAAGGTTTTAAGTGGTGGGGGTAAGTTCACGCAACGCTTTTACACTTGCTATCAGGGTGCTGGGCCCTGTGTTATGTGAGAAATCGTATCAATAACTGCTCAAGTTAAATTCAACTTTTTTGTTTCTAAAATGTCATTATTATCGAGTAACCCAGGGGACATCACTACTCAGGAAACATAAGTCATAAACAGACATATTTGTTTCCAACGTAGCATTTTAAGGCAAAACGTTCGCTACAATTAGATACTTCTTTACTTATTTTATGTCAATAAAGAGAGTGCAAAGAGTGTACAATACAATACAATCGAATTAACTGATGGACCACCGTTTATATTTTTGGCTATTATTATTATTGCGTCTCTAACGACAGTTTAACGTAGCAGTAAGGGTGACCATGAAACTGTACATTTTTCAGGCGACGGCAACATCCATATCAACGTGACAGTGCCAGAATACAGCAAGGAGGCCACGGCGATGCTGGAGCCGTTCATCTTCGAGGAGGTGTCCAAGCTGCAGGGCTCCATCAGCGCGGAGCACGGCGTCGGCTTCCGCAAGCCGCAGTTTATTCACTACAGGTTCGAGTTCGTTCCCACTATGTCTACTGTCGGGATGATTTTTTATCGGGTGTCGGCGCCTACTGTTCACACTAGTCGGCTGTCGGGACGATTTCTAATCGAGTGTTGATGCCTCCTTTCACTCTAGTCGGCTGTCAGCCACGACCGCAATTGGTTCCATTGGACAGTTCGATACTTAGACCTAACTTGTGCGATACGTTGTCTATTATAGTAATAGCATAGTCATAAATCTTGTTGTTGTTTGACTTGACACTTTGACGAAACTTTGCGATTTTGTGTCTACAACGATTCTTATTTAAGCCACGTCCGTAACGGGGGCAGTTATCTTAATAGCGTACGAGTCTAAATCTTGTTTTTGTTTGAATCGCCATCGCATTTTTTACTATGTATTGAAGTTTACCGAAACTGAAATCACGTTTCGGCCGGTAAGCGATCCTGAGTAATAAGGATTTTATCTATCTGCAGCAAGGATGACGCGGCGATCGGCCTCATGCGAGACCTGAAGCAGCTGATGGATCCTAACGGCATTCTGAACCCGTATAAGGTGCTGCCCGACGCGTAAGGGGATGAAGATTATTGGTGGTTTACTTTGTGATTGTCACAAACACCTACTTTGTGTTATTAATTGTAAATATTGGCCATATAAAATCAAGTTGTTAACACAGTACAAATATTTATTTTATCAATTGTTATGAGAAAAGATAAAAAGGCAACAAAATAAAACAGTGGTGTGGTTTTATTTAAATGAATTTTATTAAAATACCCATTTATTCTTACAACATTCATAATAAAGTAGCGATTTTACAGCCCCTAGGATCTAACTTGGCATGATTTCGTACGTTAAATGCAGAGGACTCTATGCATTTTCCTGTAATGAAATTAGTCCTATATCCTATGTAATTCGAACTGTTTCCGTAGCAAAGTCCGTTAAAATCGGTTGAATGGTCGAAGTGTGAAAAGGTAAGGGACAAACAAATAAGTAGAGATGTTTTTGGATTTAAAACATTTTATGGAGGTATGTTATTTGGAAAATAATTAATATAAGAAAACAGTTTGAATTCGTCTCACACACCAAAAATCTCACTGTCACCCTGTTAGTAATAAAGAGATACAAGGCATTTAAGGCATTATGTATGCATTATTTAATCATTCAATCTAAAATGTACCGTATGACAATAAAATAAGATAAAATTTTCAAGTTTAGGTAAGTATTTGACAGTTTAATGTACTGTTTATACCAGTTAGTACGAACGAGATAAGAGATAAATCGCATTGCGCGTAATATAAACAATATAAACCAAATAGTAAAGTTATTCTCAATGTTTTCGTTGCGGGAAGTGGTCGAGCAATGTCTAAAATGATAAAATCGCTTACGTTTTTGGTGCGATCTATTAAGACACCTGGCGTGGCCTTGATCCAAACTCGAAATGCATCGCAGGTTCTACCTCAGCTATCGGCGGTGAGTGGGAAAGTTGTTTTAAACACATTTTTAAATGTACACTTGCGCCTCCATGATTGAACTCTGGGAAATACCTACTATTATCTACTTTGTACCTAACTCTCTAAATGACAGTAAATTTGTTATTTATTTTCGTTCTCTTTTGATTTGTACGTATTCCTTAAAGAAATGTACTCTAGTTGTATTCAACAGTAATAAAATTATTTTTATTGTTTTTAGTCAAAGTACAACATCAAACGAAAAGAATTTGGATCATTGCAAGCTGATGATGTGAATTTCTTTAAATCAATTTTAAGTGAAGAGCAAGTTCTTACTGAAGAGAGTGATGTTCAGCCTTTCAACATTGACTGGATAAAAAACTGCAGAGGTATTTTAAACTTTATTTATACCATTTTGTTTCTGGTCGCCATAGTGATATCGTCTCCTGGGTCACGCAGTGTTACAATTACAAAGCATTTTTTTAAAGTAGTTATTAATATTCATGGCATGTACCCAGTGTCGAGAGTATAACATAGACTGAATTGTTTATTTATACATTTATTATTGTTATTTTACTGTGTAAATTATGTCTCCTGGGTGACGGGACACAAACAGTGATTGGTTGCCTCATTTGTATAATTTCTGTCCCTCTACAGGTCAGTCCCAAGTTGTTCTGAAACCGAAATCAACAGAACAGGTGTCAGAAATACTGGCATATTGCAATAAGAGGCGGCTTGCAGTGTGTCCCCAGGGTGGGAACACCGGGCTTGTTGGTGGATCAGTGCCAGTTTTTGACGAAATAGTCTTAAGCTTGTCATTGATGAACAAAATTATAAGTTTGGATGAAATATCAGGTAAAGTTTTTTTTTAATTAGGCTATATCAATTTATCAGCTGGTTATTTAACACCTGTCTATTTTCTCCAGTCACATTGTCCATTGGTTGACAGGACCACGCCTTTCTTTCGGGATGCATCTACCTACTATAAGTTATTTACACGACAATGTAATTTATTTCTAATTCTTTTTGTTAAATACAAAGTAAGTAGTTTGTAATTTTTAGGATCTTATATTTAATTTTATAGGTGCATTACTTTGTGAAGCAGGATGCGTACTTGAAACTCTGGACAGTTATGTGAGGGACCGAAATCTCATAATGCCGTTGGATCTTGGCGCCAAAGGCTCTTGCCACATTGGCGGCAATGTGAGCACCAACGCAGGCGGCCTCCGCTTGCTTCGCTATGGCAACCTTCACGGATCCCTTATGGGGATTGAAGCAGTGAGTACAAGATATAAAATTTATGCCGGTTTATTACAAATTAACTTGCAATCTATGTATACTACTTTGAAGTTGAACATTCTTGGTCACAGATTTTTGATTGTCCCTTAAGGATTAGTTTCAATTTTTCGAGTTTCTGATTGAGGCACTGTTGTGTAGTTTAACGAGTATTTAAAGGAAAATATCCAAAGACCGTAAAATTATATTTGCATGCTGGCAAAAAAAAAAAACTTCAGTGACGCGTATTAATGGTTCGAAAAGTTAATCTCTCGATCCAATATCCTTGGTAGTTTTTGCATGACGCCTAATTAATTTTAGATGATGTTACCCTTTGAGCACGGGTCCACTTCACACCTGGCCAGTTTTTTATTATTATGGTAATCTTTCTTGCTCCTTTTTTTTATGTCAACCCTGTTTATTTTTAAACCAACTCTTTTAAAGGTAAAGGCTGATGGCACCGTAGTCGATTGCCTTAGGACGCTAAAAAAAGACAATACGGGATACCATCTGAAGCACTTGTTCATAGGATCGGAAGGCACGCTCGGCATCGTCACCAAAGTCGCAGTCCACTGCCCCGTACTGCCGAAAGCTGTCACTCTTGGATTCTTTGGTAAGTGTAGCGCTCCAGCGCCACATTCGACAAATAACCGCACTAACCGATCCTACATCGCGCTGACGAAGTTTCTACGATCGGTTGCATAAATACAACTTCCAACTTTCTCTCTGTGGACTTCGGTCCCCAGGCATAACATCTGCCTGGAGAGAGATCTCTCTATCGGAGTCTTTCCCGCATATCCTATCGTATCTGCTTAGTGTGTGACACGCTTAATACTGTTGTCCCCTGTGTTACTTGTGTAAGCTTTTCTACATGTCAGTAACTTATTTATAAGATAGTAGGAATTGTTACATTTGCAATTAAACTTCCTTGCAGGCGTAAAAGACTTCGAGAGTGTTCTCAAACTGTACAAGAGTGCAAAGTCGTCCCTCGGGGAGATTCTGTCAGCGTTCGAGATGGAAGACTATGCTTCCATCAGCTCTACCGTAGAGAACCTGAAATTGCCGTAAGTTTTTTTGTTCCGTAGTCCACAAGGAACCCTTATAGTTTCGTCATGGCCGTCCGTCTGTCCATCCGGGCTCCTACGCCGCTGCTACTGCACTGATTGTTACCAAAATTGGTGGAGAGATAGATATAGAACTTCCAAAAATTGGTTTTAAAATAATGAAAGAAAAAAACGTTTTTCAGCCCTCTCCCATACAATAAAAAAAAACTTTGACTAACCCCAACGTGTGAGGTATCGTTGGAAAGGTCTTTTAAAATGCAACAAAAACTATTTTAGATCAAACCACCCCAGTCTTGAGATAAGATAATAAAACAAAGTTAAAATTTGAGGTGTCCCCCCACTAACTTTTGAAATATTATTAAATAATTCTGAAAAAAATATGGTATAGAAATGTCTCAAAGTCAGTAATTTCAATTAAAACTATAGTGGACTCGGTAATTTTTTTACAACTCTGCCTACAGTAGGCAGTAAGTAACTTATGTCGTTACAGTCGTCTGAACAAAACGTATGGAGTTAACCGCAAAATGAAATTTAGCTAGCCACTGAACCCTTTCCACACGCTCTTGTTTTTAGTAACCCGATAGCGGACTTCCCGTTCTACGTGCTGGTTGAGACGCACGGCAGCGACGAAGCGCACGACGCCGAGAAGCTGGGCCGCTTCCTCGAGCGGGAGATGGGCAGCGGGCTGATCGTCGACGGGACTGTCACCTCCGACCCGGCCAAGATGCAGGTGCGTCAGCTGTACCCTTTGTAGCGACTAGCGCCACCTATTGTCTAATAGTAGGATGTCTTCCACAAACGTCATCAACTGTCAAAGTGTACATCACGCTAAGTTTAGCGACCCTAGCCCCACCTATTTTCCATTCGTAGGACTTCTTCCACAAACGATATCAACTGTCAAAGTGTACATCACGCTAAGTTTAGCGACACTAGCGCCACCTATCGTCCAATAGTAGAAACGTCCACAAATGTCAAAACTGTCAAAGTGTTCCACAACGCGCTAATAAAGTTTCGGAGAACGGTTGCATAAATACAACTTCCATCTTTCTCTCTGTGGACTTCGGTCCCCAGGCATATAACATCTTCCTGGAGAGAGATCTCTCTATTAGGGTCTTTCACCACATGGTTAATATTATGGTGCAGTATCTCTAAAATCAAGAAAAGTATTTCACTCAAGGTTGTTCCAAATTAAACTAAATATCCAACGATTTCAACGTGATTGTGTTGGTAATGATACTATGGATAGCACTAGCACTAATGTCTGCTTGGCGAGCAAGAAAAATGCGCGCCGATGCTCCAAGCCGGTCTGTGTGACCGGACTTTTATTGGAGCAATGTCGTTGCAGACGATATGGAACCTGCGCGAGAGCATAGCGGACGCGATGTTGCTCGACGGCTACTTATACACGTACGACGTGTCGATCCCGGCTAAGCACTACTACGATCTGGTGCCCGTGCTGCGTCGACGGATGGCCGGCGTAGCTGTTAAGGTCTACGGCTTTGGACATATCGGCAAGTAGTAGTTACATATCGTCTATTACTGCTAATACCTGCTATCTGCAATAAGATATTGTTACACGGGTGCGGGATTCTAATGAGACCATACGTAGTATTCAGCGTAGTGATAAACATAAGTATTTACATGTTTATCTAGCTTCCCGTGGGATCTTCAACGTACTCGAGTCGTGTTAGCTCGTTGGAGTACCAGTGAGTTGATCCCTCTTTTATGTGAGAGATAGTGTCGATGATAGTTCAACTTAAATTGGACGATTATATTTCCAAGATATGCGGTTTTCCTCGTGTAATTTTTATCTAACTTACAGTCTGAAATTGCTGAAAAAACAAATGCTAGTAAGCATTCTTGAAGTTGAAAAAGTTCAAAGCCACGCCCTCGGTCCGTCTGAATTCATGAAATCACTATTAAATAGTATAGAGGATGGATGAAAGAAGATTTACTAAACAGATTTATACGGGAACTGTGAATGGGTGTGTTGGGAGGGGAAGACCAAGACGGACGCGTTCCGTGACCAAATCGGGCAAATCGCGGACGTTTTAGAAACAGGTCAGGTCAAGAGTACCCGAAATCGACGAGCATGTATGAAGAGACTAATGAAAATGAATGTGGATGAAGCAAAAGAAGTATGTCAGGACGTAGCAAGTGGAACAAAGTGGTCTTTGCCTACCCCTGTGGGAAAGAGGCGTGGCTGTATGTATGTATGTATCAGTATGTATGCAGTGGCGTAGCTAGCATGGGTGATACCCGGGGCGGATATTGTAGGTGTCACCCCCCCCCCCTCCTAGAATTCGATAGAAACGGTTAAATAAAAAAATAATTATGATTCATGTTTATTTACCGACAGTGTGACCACATGTTTTTTTTTATCTTTTATAATTTTTAAGTTCACAGCCGGGTGTCACCCCTGAGAGTGACACCCGGGGCGGGCCGCCCCTGCCGCCCCCCTAGCTACGCCACTGTATGTATGTACTATTAAATGTTATCTATAAATTCGACAAAGAAGTGTTTGTCCTTACATGTCTGTAATGTTTGCTTTGTTGACATTTTAGGCGACGGCAACGTCCATATCAACGTGACAGTGCCAGAATACAGCAAGGAGGCCACGGCGATGCTGGAGCCGTTCATCTTCGAGGAGGTGTCCAAGCTGCAGGGCTCCATCAGCGCGGAGCACGGCGTCGGCTTCCGCAAGCCGCAGTTTATTCACTACAGGTTAGCTCATTGTATATTTATAGAAGTTGCCACGAATAGTGGTATGGCCGAATACCGAATATTCTGCAACGCTGTGGCCGAACCGCCGAGTATTCAACACAAAGGACATGCTTGTAGAACGCGTTAAATACTACAAGTCTCGGGCTGTCTCCCTGGTATCATTTATGACGAAAAGCGTAATCGTTTGCTACTATAAAATGTTGAAATTATGAAATGCGTTTGAGTCATAATCATAAATCTTGTTTTTTTGTTTGCTACGCCACCGCATTTGTTTTATTTTTTACTAAACACTGAAGTTTAGGTTGACGCACAGAATAAACATTAGTAGACCTTCCCGAGGTTAGCTTCGCAGGCTAAACTGCAGAGTTGGGATTACTAATGTTTGGCAAATAATGTTCCCCAAAGTATCACATCCCAAATTTTGTTTCCCAAATTTTCATTTGGCAAAAAGTGCAATTGGCAAAACTACGTATCGCAAATTTACAGTTTGCAAACATTTTGTTTAGCAAGTGGTTGCTTAGCAAATAATTACTTGTCAAGTTTTACTTTCCCAATTTTTTTTTGCAAATATAACATTTGGCATAACATACTTATCCCAAAATATTGTATAGCATACGATTTATATCCCAGTATAACCTAACCTAACCAGACGTGACGTACATTTATGGTTATTTACGGCACTTAGTTTTGGGCACTGGCAAGGGGTTTAAGGGCGAGTCGACGAAGCCCCGCTCTCGCGGGGCTTCTATTTCCGCTCTGTGGGGTCACAAGACACCTAACGAACCTACCCATATTGTTGTACGAGTCAGTATGAGTTGTTTTTAATGCGGGGGGCTGCGCCCCCCGACCCCTCNNNCTGCGCCCCCCTAGGTGGGGGGCTTCGCCCCCTCTTTGCCCTGCTGCCTTAGTAAATTATGTGGGATTTGCCTGTGTATGAAATTAACCATGAGTCATCATTTACCAGACTTTTGCTATAAGTTCAGCTTGCAAAGTGACTAACTTGGGGAAAAAATTGTTTGGAAAATAATTTATGACAAAATAAAACATTTGCTTTATAAGCATTTGCTAAATAATATGTTGACAAAGTGAAATTCTTTGACCAAATGAATAAAATGGGAAATGTAACTTTGCTAAAGATGCATTTGGGAAATGAAACTGTTGCGATAAGTTGTTTGGGAAGTGATAATTTGGGAAACATTATTTGCCAAACGAAAGGACACCGCAGAGTTGACCTCCCCTGGTTGCGATTCTAAAATCACATTTCGATCGGACATAAGCCACGTCATTTTTCTTGAAGAGTAAAGATTATATCTCTATCTGCAGCAAGGACGACGCGGCGATCGGCCTCATGCGAGACCTGAAGCAGCTGATGGATCCCAACGGCATTCTGAACCCGTATAAGGTGCTGGCCGACGCGTAAAGCGATGAAGATTATTGGTGGTTTACTTTATGATGTGTGTCACAAATATCTACTTTGTTCAATTGTAAATAAAAAGTCTAGTTGTGTTAGGGTGACCGCACCAGTAATGGACATAGAACCAGTAATGGACAATGACTCTTATTTACTACCCACTAAGGAAAAGTCATTTGTTTTACATCAATCAATTCACAACTCTATGGTCTTTAGATTATGAATGAAGTGTCCATCACTGGTGCTTGTCAACTTAAACCGTCCATAACTGGTGCCGTCACCCTATCTTGTGTAAAAATGTAAATAATAACTGCTTACGTAATCACGATATCGACCCCCCCACCCCCCATGTCATCAAAAATAAGCAAAGCAGAGACCCCCCCCCCTGAAGCGCTTACGTAATACTTGAATGATCCCTCACAGTAAAAATATTTATTTTTATTAATTGTTATCAAAAAAATAAAATTGCAACAAAATAAAACAGTGGTGTGGTTTTATTGAAATGACTTTTATTAAAATATCCATTTATTCTTATAACATTCATAATATCACTGCAACAAAAATACAATGGAATATTATAAACATTCTCCTAATTGCATCAAGTAAATAAATCCCGCACTGCATAAACATTTTCAAAAAACTGTGTCGAATAATTAAATCAGCACTATGCCCGTTTGGTGGATGTGGCTCGCTTTAGCAGGGGCCGCCGGCCGACGGACGGCTTTGTACAACTAGAATCATCGAACACTCATGCAACTATCACGCGTTGTTTCACACATCTCAAATAGATAAATTCATAATTCATAACAAATGTTGTTAATGGCAGCCATTAAGAATGTTGGAGTTATTTTACGCTGCCCGCAAAACATTACGAGCTAATCTTTCTAATGGATTTATCTTTTTCGGCAGCAACGACAAAACATTTTGTGCTAAAGAAAACACACATGCAACCGAAACTGAACATTACATTACATTTTATTTAAGTCGATTATTACAGCATTGATGGAACTTACGCGTTCAAAATAAAATAATAATTCGTAATAATGTTAAAATCAATCAGGATTCAATAAATTAAAAAAGGCCAAGGCCCAAGCCAAGTATTACTCGCACTTCTCAACTCTACAATTTGCACAGTGCATTCGCATTCCTCTATTGAAAGTTAATCTATTGCAATATCTTGAAGAGTATAGAACTTATTCAATAATTTGACATTTACTCTTTACATTTTACGTAAAAGAATGCTTCAAAAACTGCTTGCTCGAAAAGAATTTATTTTAACTTAGTTGTCAAAATATGAGATTTGGATTTTGTGATTTTTTACTAAACCTTTGTCAGAAAGTACTATACTCCAGGAAAGTGCAATTAAATTAATGTCCTAAAATGTACAGAGTAAAGTTAAATTTTGAGCGACATTCTATGCCTGGGGTTCATTTATGGCTTTCATTAACCGTGCAAAGTGAAGAGTTGCCAAGTGGGATAATATTGGAATATTCGGGGCCTGTAGTACGTCGTCGGTCGTCCGGCTGAATGAAATGAAATCGGCAGTTGATTTGCGCCCACCGAATGGGATCTCTCTTGACACTTTCACTGTCAAGTTCGTACTTGTGTTACTTGCTTCAGCCTTTCTGTATCGCTTACAGAATAGCGAAGCAAGGAATACACGCGTGTATGTGCCCCTGTTGTCATGACAAAGAAGTAATAAATGGAGAAATAATGAGATCACTAAAATAAATATTATTTAAGTTTTTTTTTTAGACGTAATGTAAACAAGTTACATGGCTCCTAAATGTATGGCCTTTGAAACGTTTCGTCTTCAACGAACACGACAGATATTTTATAAAATTGAACATTGTAAACTCCTAATTTAATGGCTTGTTTACATTAAGTCTATGGAATTTACAATTATCACCAGATGTTGCTCATGTTTACGTATAAATATTAATATAAAACCAAACATCTAGTTTTCTAGGACCAGAGGCGCTAATTTATACGTAAACAATGTCCCCACGCATCAACAGACCAAAAACTTTCATTACATTAACATATCATAACGTATGTATTGTATCGTTAATTCTATTATGCTATCCAAGAAAAAGCACGTAAGTTCAAAATTAAAAAGCTCTTAAATATTTAATGTCCAATTATTTAACCACTCCGAACGGCGTGCGTGACGGCCCGGGTCATTCTCGAGTGATTATAAAGTTGGTCGCTCTAGGGTAAATATTTTTATAGTTTTGTGTTTTATATTTTTTTTAGTTGCGGATTGCGCGCGGCGGTTATCGGTTGATTTGGTTGGACATCTTCAAGAACTCCAGGAAGCCCGCCTGCATCTCGGCGTCCATGCCCGTGTCCCACGCCTCGTTCTGCAGCTCCTCGCTGCGAACATACCACATCCTTTAAGCAATTCCATTGTAAAAAAAACAGTTTCAGGATTACTGAAGCGCCTAGCGCCACCTATTGTCGAATAGTCGAACTTATACAACAAATGTCAAGTACGTAATCCGACTGTCAAATGGTAAACCTAACGTGGCGCCAGCGAAGTTTCGAAGATCGGTTGCCTTAATAAATCTTCCAAATTTCTCTCTATGGACTTCGGTCCCTCGGTATAACATCTGCCTGGAGAGAGAGAGATCTCTCTATTGGAGTCTTTCCCCACATCTCTACCACATTTTTCGGTTGGTAAAATCTGTGTCCAACAATTATTTTAACACCTAGCTATGCCCACGACTTCGTCCGCGTGGAATAGTTTTTTCCACATTTTCTATTGTTTCTTCGCTCCTGGTCACAGGGTGATATTAGACAGCCTAAAGCCTTCCTCGATAAATGGTCTATCCGACACAAAAATAATTTGTCAATTCGAATTCAGTAGTTCCTGAGATTAGCGTGTTCAAAAAAACGAAACTCTTCAGCTTTATAATATTGGTACAGATAAAACATTTTGTTTTTTGTGTTGAAGTTATTTCGCCTATTTTTACACGATTGTCGAATTCTATGGACACCTCTCCTAGTTGTTTCCTTGGGCACCAGTAGAGGCTACAAGGGAATGCAATCCCGTCAAAAAAATGAGAGGTGTAAGTACCGCGGGATCCCGAATGTTTCTGAAAGTCTTTGAGAAAAGACGGAAATTTTGTATCATACACACACACATGCATGTATTAGACGACCAGATAGCCTAGTGTTTAGAGAGGCTGAATATGAAGCTTTTTCAACCGGGACAAAGCGACACAATTTAGTGGGTCATTTGTACTCACAGTATGTCGTCGTCGAGCGCCTGCCCCTTGGCCGCGGGCAGGTTGCTCTGCAGGAAGGCGCGCTCCTCGGCCGTCAGCGAGTGCCCGTCGGCCAGGTACCCGCCCTCGCCTACGCCCTCGCCGTTGGCTGCGGGAGATAGGCATTTGAGCGTTAATATTAGACGGGTTGGTTGACGTAATAGGGGAGATAGGGTAAAAAAGATAGTCCATCAGTTGGGTTTTGGAAAAACATGGAACAAGTATTTTATGCGTTGTCGAATTATTAAACATCAAATCAAACTCCGGAGCGAGTGCACTGCTTTTGTCATTAAAAGTGGTTGAACGCGCTTGGTGTGAAATAACAAGAGGAGCCGACCGGCTCCGAACGCATACTTTTTATTCGTGCAACCGTACGCGCTCTTTTTCGCTCGCTCCGTTCCGACCAACTCCCGAGTGTTTAAGATCCGGTTTGTGTGAACAGAAAAATACGTGGCGATGCTGTCCGAGCCAGTCTGAGTGAAAGGCTCCTGAAAACGTTGTTACAGTATTACTAAACAAAGAATGCTTCACGATATACCTGCGTAATAAATCAGTTTTGTGGCGCGGGAAACTTCGATCCACCAATGATGAAAGAGATTTTTTCGCGCGCTGAACACTTGCGTTGTGATTGGTTATTGATTGAAGTCTCGGACAGATGACCTTTGATAGATGTCGCACGGGTCGCACCCCAGCGCCTAATGCGTCGCGTAGCAGACTAAAGTGTGTGCATAGCAAGCAAAATTGTGCCCAGAGCGTTTGTAAATAAAGTCCAATATAGATAAATTACTCGTTCGGCTACTCTCAGATATCATTCTGCGCTTCTCGGCGCAGGCGGTAACAGCCGATGTGACTTATTTTGTTGGGAGTACTGTACCTCGTCTCTGCGGGCGCGGCGGCGGCGCGGGCAGCGCGGGCTCGGCGAGCCCCCAGCGCGCGGCCCGCAGCGCGACCACGTTCCTGACGCAGGCGAGCTGCGCGCGCCGCTTGAGCCGCTCGAACACGGCGTGCATGCCCGACGGACAGTCCGCGTCCAGGGCGATGCCGGACAGCTGCGCGAAAAACCCATTATCATCATCGACTTCAACAATTAACCTCAGACTAACGTTGACTGCCAAGACTGAAATTGTGTGTCCGTCGTGTGACTACCCCCGGGGCCTGACCGTAAATCGAGAAAGGTCCATAAATCGCCAGTGTGTTTTAGGTGTACCTCTGATATTTTGGTACCATCAGTTGTAACAATGCAAAACCACGCCCAGGCACTTCTGAATCCAACTAAACCAATAATTTACCAAAAATTTGTTTCTCATGATCACAATTTTACCTAAGCGCTCGAAATCACGATCGCTTTCTTGTTAGCAAATAGCAAAGCCGGCTTAAGTCTTTGCCTGCTGCGGTTAGCATATGTGGCAGACGAGGACACTGTTGACGGGTGACAAAATAATTGCTTACGCTTTGTGCTACAAGAGCTTGTGGCTTAGAAAACTGAAAAGATAGCACCAAAACCTGAGTCATGTTAGTTTAAAGTTGAAAAAGGTCTACCTACCTACCTAAAGGTATACCTACATAATTTAGTACCCCATTAACGCAGCCCTCAGAGCCAGAAAACTCCGGCTTGTAGTTCCCAAGTGGATCTAATGCTCATTTAAAATTTTAAATACATTATCTCGCTAATTTTCTCAAGTATTTCCCTTGGCCGAAAAGTTTATAATATTATACCACAAACGTAATAATAATAAATGTAAGGATAGGTCCATTTTACAAAAAAAAAATGACACAATTCCTGATGAGAAATAAAAAAACTATTGTATTGACAATAAATGGCAGTGTAAAATCTTAAAATTTAATTTATAATCTAAATAGAAAAAATATCATAAAAAACGATGTCTAATTTTGCCTTCAACATAGTAATTACTAGAAACGCGTTTATCATTGCAGATTAAGCACTTACAAATGAATTTCATATTTGAAATCGTAATTTTAATTGTCCATGTGTGCAGTAATTAGTTAATTATCTAATTATCCCCGACAATATTAAAGAAAGAACACTAAAAATACATGCTACGAAAAAGTATAAGAAATATCGTTATTTCATTGAAACAACTTAAGAACTTTCTCCAAGTCATTTCAATTCAGGACACAGGCATGAAATGCCGCTAAAATGCAGTGTGAGATATGTCAATAAGTATCAATATCAATAACTATAAACAAAGAAATATGCGAGTCGTCATTCTATAATTAAAAGAGAAACCCATACCGCGATGCGACCTCATTATTGGGGTCAGCAAAATGCGTCATCTCGACTTAATGCATAACCGGGTTTCAGCGTAAATAAGTAACCGCTGCAGTATTTACGGACGCTTGTGTAAACATTTAGCATTGAGACAACGATGCACCAAACCGATTTATAAGGTTTTTGTCAAAATAATATGCAAAATAACGGGCAACGTTGTACAACGCGTCAGTAGAGTACAGTCGCAAACCGGGATTGTTGAACTACTTGCCACAGTTCGCAATTTAGACGTGTAATGAATGACCGATATGACCGACTAGATGTTAGTTATTGGATTAGTATTACACGACCAAGTTACGAACATTGGTAAGAGGCTCAACAATCCCGGTTCGCGACTGTACCTAAAGCAAGTATTTTGCCGACAGATTGTATTGGATCCAGTGTAAAATGCCCTAGATCTAAAAAGACAAAAAAAACCACAAAAGCTGCTCCACTCGTATTTTTTTAATATCCAGATTGAAGATACGTTGTCATGAGCATACCCCGTAATCGAACCCGCAAATCTGTAGCAAACGTACGTCAGGGTTGTCACTGCCTATGTAAAAAAATATTACGTTATTGAAAATAAATATATTTAATAACCAAACATCTTATTTACCTCCACAGTATTTTCAAATAAACTGTGCTTCTGTATAATTACATCTTTATCCATAAATGTAATGTATGAAAGGCACCATCGTGAATTATATGTAAGTTGTGATCCATCTGAACCTTCTTCTCTATTGCATAATATGGTCACGTCTTGATGTTTCCACTTCATATGGCTCGGCACTTGAACCTGCCCGCTACAATATGAGATAGCTGGCCTGTTTCTCTCTTAAATAAGTGGTGGACTAAATCCTGACACACCTTTTTTTAAATAATTATTATATCAGGGACTTATTTAAATATCAGTTTCTTTGTGACATGAAATATGATTTTGACAAATTAACTTTTTTATCACTCGGTTGTTTTTGTACCTATTTTCACCCAGGATCTGAGCACTGTAATTTATCCCCTGATAAAAAGTGACGACCGAAGTAAAGGAGTAGCAACAGTGTTCAATGTTCTATCGATCTTCAAAATAAATTATTAAATTAGAAATTATTCATCCTAATCACCAACCCTGACATCAAACTGTCAAATGCTATGGTTTTGCTACATCCGTTACGAGGTATGGTCATGAGAAATAGACACAAGTAAAGAAAAACAAATGTACTACAACAGCTTACGCTAAAGCACCGATTACAGTATGACTATTTGGAGCGCTATAACATGAGTAAAACAAAAACTGCTATCCAAAATTTCATATATTTTACATATTGGCACAGGTATTAAGTGAAATTATGTGACTTACCTTTAGCAACTGGCAAACGGACTTGATGTTGGTTTCATTGTCGGTGTCAAGCAAGTGTAACAACACTTTGCAGAGCCCCTCGCCCAACGATCTTATACGGCCGCCCTGTACAAAAAAGACCAATCCAAGGTTTATTTTATTCCTCTTTTTATTACAAAGTGACAGAGGATTCCGATAAGTGGTTACTGCATATCTAAACCGTTTCATCTACCTCTTGGAGGCCTTTGAAAACGAGGTGGCTTAGCACGTCATGCGCGAAAATACGGGACCGACTACCTGTCGTTTATCGATGTCTCTAGGTAGACAGTGACAGGAATAGACTATCGAGTCTTGCCTTACAAAGCCTGCGCGACAGGGAGTTCGTCTCTCAATTTGATTTATAACTTTAAAAGATCAGCAGCTAACTATTTTGTCCAGATATGTATAAATAATAAATAGGTGACCTTCTATTTGAATGCTGCTAAGTTTATTTTTCTTGAGGACAAAAAAAATTTGCTTGTTTCGTTATATTTGATGGAAAACAAGGTATGGTAGTAAAATTGCAACTTTACCACACATTTTCTGTCTAATGGTAACTAACAAGTACTTGTGTGTACCGTGTCAGTTAGTGGTCGCATTTAATAGCCGCGTCCGTCGGACCAGCGGATGCGGCGACCGCAACACCGCCTCGGAAAGCTTTTTCAGCCAGTACCTACTACTGACGATGAATAAAACCTGATTTGACAGTAGAAATTATGTGTTGATGTCTCAATGTTCTAATTCAATAATAGTTGCACTAGGAAAAATGATGAAGGAAATGAGTGCACAAAACGAAAAGGACACGTCATACAAGTTGCAATCTAGTTGTTTAGACTGTTAGTTGGTAACCTCTGGTGGATTTAAAAACCTTACACTACTAATAGACAACTCTTTAAGTCTTTCATTGCGCCACTTGCCTATGTCGTGAGATTTTTTAAGTAGTTGCAATTGATTGCCAAAAAAAGTTACTGCATTCCAGAAATAAACAAAAGTCATCGCTAAGCTAAAATTGTCACTGGTTGGGTACCACGTGATGGGCACTGGAGTAGAGGTAGACTTAGGAGATGTGGGGCCAAATTGAAGCGAGATTTGGAGAAAAACGGAGACAAGTGGAAAGAAAGAGGGAACCCTTTGGGATACTTTGTATTTATCATTACTAACATTATAAATCGGAAAGTGAGTTTGTTTGTTCCGCTTTCACGCCGTAACTACTGAACCGATTGCTTTGAAATTTTGCAGACGTAGCGTAGAGTTAGAAGTCCGGATTAAATAATAGGGTACTTTTTATCCTGGAAAAAATGGATGTTCCCGAGGGAATGTTCGCTTTATACCGCAATATGACCGAATACCACGCGGGCGAAGCCGCGGGCGGAAAGCTAGTAGGTTATAAATTATAAAAATGGTCAGATTAAACCCAAATCAGTGCACGCGCCTGTGGCATTTTCCTTACCTGGCTGTCCTCGAGCTGCGTGTAGATCTCAGCAAGGAACATGGCAAAGCCGCGCATGTTCTCCTCCGAGGTCTCGACGCCGCTGATGATCTTGTTCTCCTCGGCCGAGCAGCGCTCGAGCAGGCACGCGCGGAAGGTGGACTCCTCGGGCGGCGCCACCGAGTCGTACATGGAGCAGAGCCGCGCGCCGTTGTAGCGGAAGTTCGGCTCGCCTATTGACTGCGGGAGGATTGTCTCTTGTACGATATATCGATATGTATCGTGTGGCCAGGGGAGGTCTACGACAAGCAGGTATACTTCACCAAGGGGACAATTTTCAGCGACAGTTGCAATTTCGACATATGTCGCTGAAAATTGTCATGCGACTGACAACTGATAATTTCGTATTTATTTGTATCGAAATGCTTACAAAATGACAAACATTTTGTTACATTGTCTTCATTTTAATCAAACGACAATTATGTTATGAAACAAGAATATTTTTAATAACTTGACATATTTGTTGATCTGTCGGTAAATATTGACTGTCGAGGCTGTGTCAGGTTTAACTTCGTGGTAAACTAGAGCGTATTTTTATAAGGGCTATCCAAGAAAGTAGAAGTGACAATTGTCACGATGTTGAAATAGGGCCCAGGTTACGGTAGGAAGAGACAGCAATTTTTACGATTAAACATGTTCGAGAGTGGAGGTTCTGTACGTAGAACTATTCCATACTCTGTGGTGTGGTGACAGGTTTAGAATAAAACACCCCCATATCTTCCGTGGAC
Organism: Adoxophyes honmai; assembly: GCA_005406045.1. Classification (NCBI taxonomy): domain Eukaryota; kingdom Metazoa; phylum Arthropoda; class Insecta; order Lepidoptera; family Tortricidae; genus Adoxophyes; species Adoxophyes honmai. The sequence goes on from BHDV01021699.1 coordinate 53,300, forward strand.
GCCATAATAGAACCTCTCGTATGGTAAGGAGCAGATCTGCTCCATAGAAATACATAGAAATAAACCGGCCAAGTGCGAGTCGGACTCGCGCACGTAGGGTTCCGTACCAAAAACTGCAAAAAATCAGAATTTTTGTATGGGAGCCCCCTTAAATACTAATTTTATTTCTATTTAATTATTTATTTTTTAAGTAGATATTTAATTAAACATTCTGTAAGCATTTCAAGTATTTAGCTGTTACAATTATTTAAATAGACCTAAAACAGCAAAAAAATTGGTTTTTTGTATGGGAGCCCCCCTTAAATATTAATTTTATTTTATTTTAATTATTTCTTTTTAAAGTAAATATTTAGTTTAATATTCTGTGAGAATTTCAAGTATTTACCTGTTACAGTTATTTAAAGAGATCCAAAATAGCAAAAAAATTGGTTTTTTGTATGGGAGCCCCCCTTAAATACTAATTTTATTTTATTTTAATTATTTCTTTTTAAAGTAAATATTTAATTAAATATTCTGTGAGAATTTCAAGTATTTACCTGTTACAGTTATTTAAAGAGATCCAAAATAGCAAAAAAAAATAACGTTTTTTGTATGGGAGCCCCCCTTAAATACTAATTTTATTTTATTTTAATTATTTTCTTTTAAAGTAAATATTTAATTAAATATTCTGTGAGCATTTCAAGTATTTACCTGTTACAGTTATTTAAATAGATCTAAAATAGCAAAAAAAAACACGTTTTCTGTATGGGAGCCCCCCTTAATTATTACAATTATTTTAATTTTAGTATTTGTTGTTATAGCGGCAACAGAAATACATCATCTGTGAAAATTTCAAATCTCTAGCTCTCACGGTTCGTGAGATACAGCCTGGTGACAGACAGACGGACGGACAGACGGACGGACAGACGGACGGACAGACAGCGAAGTCTCAGTAATAGGGTCCCGTTTTTACCCTTCGGGTACGGAACCCTAAAAATAGAGGGGTTCAGGACATTTGTTAAGGTATATTTTAGATAGCGATCTGATCTGTTATAGTTACCGTTACCGCCATAATAATATAACTTAGCAAGATTTTTTGTAGTTTGTAGCTTAGGTAGATTGTAGCTTTTCCAGGTAAAAGCGATACTTAACATCACTTGCGAAGTTTGATGTCGAGGAATACTATTGTACTTCTAACATAAAATCTAAAAAACATACTAGAATTGGCTACAAAAGGTGAAATAGTCATGGTTTTGACTTTGTAGCGTTTTGTGTGCTCTGCTAACCCTTTCTGAGAATACAGGCGTAATGTATGTGTGATTTATGTATCAATGGAATTTGGCATCGTGTGAGGAATCGCATATTTGCCTTCAGTAAGTCACTTACTTTTTAGGTATGTTTTAAAAATAACACTGATTATATTATTGAAACGGCCAAAATTAGCATACGTGGGTGCGTAAATACGAAGACATCCATTTACACGATTGCCAAATACCATCAAAAGAATGTTTATGGACGCGACGTTAAATACGACAAAGATCTATCACAGAGATGTATTTTAGTCCACTCCAACATAGAATTAAAACCAAAGAAATAATTAACTTACTGCCGGCTCTTTAGCGCGAGTTGCCTGGGTCCTTAGCACACTGACGTTTACACCCAGTTTAAAAGTAAAAAACTTATTTCTTTTTTTTTTATAAGTAGAAGCCGCCAAATGTTTCAACCGCCATATCTTTATTTCACTTTTTTTTATTATGAATTGGAAACAATAGTATCTAGTTACGAAGACCAAACAAGCCTATCGCGAAATAAAGATATTTCATTTGATTTTGTTATAAAGTTACAGAATTTTCGTAACATAACGAATGGAGGTTGGAACACATAACAGTGTTAAACAAATTGGACGTAAGCCACCAGTCGCACGTTGTCGCCCTACTAAATTGAAGAGAGTGTATCTTAATATAATTACGTATTTTGATTTACACTAATATTACAAATGCCAAGTTTGTGTGTGAATTTCTGTTATCTTTTCAGGCCCAAACGGCGGGACCGATTTTGATGAAATTTGATATGCAGGAAGCTGAGACCTTGGATTAACACATAGGCAACTTTTTATCCCGGAAAAATACAGAGATCCCCTGGAATTGTGATAAAACACTTACAACATGAGACCATTTTTATCACTATCATTGCATCATTTGGCTTAACCTCTGCTTGCTAACATGACCTATAGATATCCAGAGGTCGTTAGCATTAGATTAGTTACCTACCTGGTTAATGATGGCATCAATCAGGGGCCGGGTGTAGCTCCGCTCATGCAGCATGGTCGCGAACGAGTCCACGAGCGGACCGCAGAGGGTGTCAAACTTGCCAGGGTCGAATGTTATCTCACACATTACGGTTATCAAGTTGCCGATGTTCTCCTGTGGAATGGAATGTTGTTTCAAGAAGAAAATAATTTATAATGTTTCTAGTAAAAAGATGGTTGATGATAGGGCTTTTTTAAAAACATTAGTCACAAAAACATATATTAGATATGTAAGTAAACACAGTCCCCAGCTTTTAACGTGGGAAGATTTTAAATGGTGAGGGTAAGTTTGCGCATTGCTTTTGGATCGAAAAAACAATGCGCAAACTACTTAAAATCTTACCATGTTAGATTTTGAGGACTGTAAGTAAACATTTTAATAAAACAAAATAAATACTAACAAAATGAAGAAGTACAAAACTGGACTAATCCGTTATAGATATCTTACAGACAAAATTGAAGAGACAGAGAGGAAACTTAATTATGTATCGAGACAGACAAAGAGAGGCAACATGGTGAAATATAGCACATTAATAAAATATTTACAAAATGCTACAGAAAGAGAAAAAACTGAAAGTAATTTGTGTAACATTGTTAAATCAGTAGAGATGCAAATACAAACCCGCAGGTCCATGTTTTCAGCCTCCTCCAGGGAGTAAGACATGTTGTCAAAGTTGTACGGGTTCTGGTCTTGAGCCTGACGCAGGCGGTCCTGCACAGAGAACCGCTGCGGCCGGTACGGCGCCGCGTCGGCCCCGTACGCCGGCGCGGCCTGCGGCGTGTAGTTTGGTGGATACCATTCCTTTGCCTCAGCGGACAAAGTTGACTTCGGAGCTTCCACTATTAACAAAACCAAGTAAACAAGTTACAATAATAACAACCTTTATCACATTATCTTGTACCTACCTAATCTCGAATTTTATTATCACTAAAAAAATGAGTAAACAATTCTAATTCATTGTTTTATACAAAAATCCAGTCACACAATGTGGATGGTATGCCACTAAAATGGTGATCAAGCTAACATTAATTTTACACGGAACACCAACAGACTGTTTACATTAATCCACATTGGTGAGCATGTGTGGGTGAGAAAAACAAGTTAATATCCAAAGTTCACATCAAACTAGTTTATGATTATGGTTGAGACTGACCACCACTCCATCATCATCATACTTTATCAAGGCACCTAATTAACTGATTACTTAATATGAAAATATACTTAGGCCACATTAAAAAGTAGAAAGTAATGATAAAGAAAACCAAAATGCTTACTCAAACTGATAGGTAGAACAGCTGCAAAAAGTCTGATTGGATCGAGTGCATGTGCTTTCCACAAAGGCAACTTTACACGTAACTGCAGGGTATCTCAAAAACAAGTTGACACTATTGATAACTACGTAGGTACGTGGGCAAATTGAATAAATTAGCAAACACTGAACATCCAGGAGGTGGATTGAGAACACCGAGAATGGAAAATAGAGCAAGCCGCGGGACAGCCGGCCGTCTACCTTCTGTCAAATTACGTCGACGTCATTAGAAATTGAAATCCTTACTTTCACCTGAAGTCTTAAATGAAAAACGCAGTTAACTGGCCAACTAGAACGACGTCATCGAACGCCGGATTGCTTTGAGAAAGTACAGTATTTTTCACATTCATTACCTTTAGCTTCCTCCTCGACGTTTTTCGGGCGACGCAGCACCCGTGGCTGGTTTTCCGGTTGCTGCCAACCGCGGCCTCTACCTCTGGACCCCCCGATGTCTCCGTTATTCATTTCACAATTTTAGTCTTCCGCAATAACTTTGTAAGATTGTCTTAGTAACAATATCATAACCCACGAAAAGATGATTCTTTGTACACTTGTTACATCCACAATCTTCCGCTTTCATTAATTCAACACGTAAACAAAGGCAAAATCGCTCAACACAGTTTCCACAGCGCTGCCTCCATGTTATTTGTGCGAGAGAGAAAGACGATAACATGGTTCTCGCGTTCTCGCTCTTGCATTACGGACGCGTTCTCAAATTCGATAAAATTCCAGAAATATCCACGTTCACTCATAAAAAATACTGAACTCAAGACAACGAATGAGAAATTCCCTAAATGAAAACCAGGCAACAGACAGGCTTCGAATCCGGATACGCAACGAAAAAATAAGCAAGCTAATTTCCTTCAGAAGACTGTAAAGCCCAACCAATATTTTGTGAGATTTTTTAAGAGGGCACTGTTCTATAATTTAAAGCACGGGAGGCCCACTTATCCCGTGTTGAAGTACCTAAATTAGATCCTACCTCAGAAGAAAATGACCCTAGTACCAGCTTGATCGTTTACTTTATTTTACTGATGCAGACTGTGCACGCTTGCTGAGACTTGCTTTTTACCATAGGTATTGCTAATAAAAAGACGATGCATACCTCTACGAGAGTATCCCCAATTTTAATGTGATGGCATAAAGGTTTATAGGATTATATATATTTTTGGTGTCTTGTTAACGTTGTAAAATTGTTAACGTACACAGAATTTTGATTGAGGCAATATTATTAAGGTTTTGTCAAGAGTGTGGCGTGTGGGAATTGTTCATTGAGACACAATACACACGTTCATTCTAACGCACGCAGGTCAAGTACGAACTACTTACAAGTGCTTACAATTTTTTCCATGCATTTTTGTAAATTAATAAAAGTATTCAGTGTTGGTATATATATTTATTTTATGTAGGTAAAACGAAAAAAATCAACAATGCATCTATCTACAACCTAGGTACAACTTATGCTACACAATTTTAATGGAGTCACTAATTGATGAAGGCAATTTTTATTGTGCTCTACATACCCCTTTGACAATAATGTTAAAAAAATAAGCAATAGGTATGTATAGGCTTATCACAAAATCATAATTTTCCTATAATTTCAAGATATTTCAGAAATATACATATTCTAAAAACTTTCAAGTGTTTAAAGCAGTTATTAGATAAAAAAATACTGTAATTATCATTCAGTAAGAATAAGAATAGCTTTAGATTTATGTACTCATAACATATTTTTTTTTACTGAATCCGATTGAAAGAATAATAAAATTTTAAAGTTCATAGCAGATCAATATGTGATTTTGTCTAAAATAAAGCAAGTAAATGCCTCTAGTCTAATAGTGTAACTTGTTCTATATACTAAATGATTCCCCACATCCACATGTGCCTTTAATGTTTGGATTATTAAAGACAAATTCAGCTGATAACTTGTTCTCGACAAAGTCCATTTCAGTTCCTGAAAACAAAGAATAAACCATTTGAGTTCTGTTAAACAATAATCCTGAAATTAATGCTACATACACATATACATACAACAACAACACAACTACAAACCCTACTACACAATACACTACATAGACAAAACCATGACAAAGTCACTTCTAGTCAATTTTTCGATTTTAAATTAAAGAGGTACAGTGACAGGTTGCTGGTCTGTCCAATTTCAGCAATTTCCTTATTGGCACCTTAGGGGCCGTCCATTAATCACGCGAGGCTCGAAAGGGGGAGGGGGGTCAGTAAAAAATAAATATAAAATTCTAAAACCACCGCAAATCAATATAATGCTACAGTTTGCTAGAAATGCTAAATGTCTTAACTATAGAAGTTTTGTTCCATAAAAAAATTTGTTTCATATAAGTGCCTTAGCAAACAAAGAAAGTCTTACTACATAGGGGCCATCCATAAAGTGTGTCACACAAAATTTGGGAAATTATAGCCCAAAGTCACACATTTAACTATGGAAATCACAGTAATTTTGTTCATGTGTCACAAATCACTGACCCCCTCCTGAAAGTGTGACATACTTTAAAGATGGCCCCTTACCTACTCTTTCTAATAAAAAGGATAAGGAGTTGTAATTCATTTGGGAGTTTTGTTGGTTTCTGATAGTGCTTATACTAGAGACCGATAGGTACTTAAAAGATGGTAAACAATCTTGATGTGTCTTTTTATTTAAACATACACTTTATAAATCAGAATCTTTACATTTTACAATTTAGGTATGAAAAAATCATTTACTTTCATAATTGAATTGTATATTGTAACGATTTTCATTTTTAGACTGTGTATTTCAATAAAAAGACATGTCAAGATTGTTTACCATCTTTTAAGTACCTATCGGTCTATAGTATAGGCATCTCTTCATTATAGTGCACGGCAATAAACTTGGCAAGATTGTAAGTGGTAAGTTCCTGCATCACTTATTCTAGGTAATTTTGTAACATAGAGGACAGACCAACTAGAGAAACAATGATGGCCACCCAGTTCCGCAAACCGTCAGTTTATTCCAACTTACAAACTGTCATAAAAACTGTAAAGAGCCAATAACCATAGAGAAAAAAGCCACTGCATTGTGCACGAAATTCAATGACAGTAGTACTCTATAGGTTCTGTCCTCTATGTTTTGTAACATGTTTTGTTTTGTTTTGCATAATCTGCTGGTAAGCTGTCAAAGAAACAAATGAACATGTAATAAACGGACCTTATTAAATATGAATGATTTCAGTCACATTTTTATAGTGCAAGTCATGTCTACATAGATTTTTTTTTCAAGTACCTAAATGCATTAAAGATGAAATTGATACCAACCTAGTAATGTTAACTGCGCCTTTTTGTCTATAATAATGGTAACTCCATCCTGCTTCACTTCTTCATCTAATTTGTCCTTAGTCTTGGCATAATCCAATGTATATGAGAGTCCATTGCAGCCACGCTGTCTCACTCCTACTTTTAAGCCAATAAATCCACTAGCTTCTTGTTTGCTCATTAATTCTTTGACTTTGTTCACCGCCGTGGGAGTCAGGACCAGTGCAGCTCGAGATGGTAATACTCGCTTTTTTACAGCCCTTACGGTGGCGCTGGCAATTGTTTTAGTTGCCATCTGGAAGTATTGTTTAGGTTTTGTTTATAAGTTGCAGAACCACAGAAAGCATAATTTAATAATAACATGCCTTAACGAAAACAGGCCCTTCAGAGACTATTGCCAAAAAAAAATCTTACGAAACAACATAGAAACACAAACACTGCGTAATTATAGACAAACTATTAATAGTCAAACTGAATTCATTCATTCATTTGAAATCTTTTAATCACTCTTAAATTTACTTACTTTGTTTTTATTTGCTTTAGAGTTTCATAATAATTTTCTATTTCATATCATTTAAAATTTCTTTTCTGATTCCGAACAATTTTTGACTGAATACCTTTTGTGTCAAATGTGTCAATGTCAAAATTGACATTGTTTCTAAACTGTTTAAGTCACACATTTAAACGACCTACCATGTACAAAGTTATTTAATCAACTTAAACTTTCCCGTGAAAAATGACAACATATTTTTGACAATGACGTTTTATGACACGTCTCCGCTATCGAGCTCGTGTTGCGTGTGATGATTTTCTTTTCCTTCGCAAATGATTTAATATAATTACAATGGGAGGTCAAAAATTTGAATATGATGAGAGTGGATCAACATTCTTTTATTTTGTGTTATCGTTCCTTGCACTAATTTTAGTGCCAGCGACATTTTACTACTGGCCGAGGAAAAGAAAAGAAGGTAATGGTATAATTCATGTTTTTTTAAGTATTCAGCGTAAGATTATAGAAACTGCCGGTCGTTTAGTAACTAACCCATATCAAATTGCCTATGGGACAAGTATGTCGCAATTAGTAGGACGCTTTTACCGTTATGTCAATATGTTCGTCGGAAGTTGGTAAAGCAGACGCATACTAATACGTGAACACGATGCCGCTAGCGCGTTGACATTACGGGACTAGTTCTGCCGATTTCCCTGTCCTATTATAGTTAGGACTTCGGAATTCGGCGTGTGCACCAGTTACCGTTCAAATTCCACCAGTGTCCCATTCACTACCTAGGTATCTTACGCCACGCCCTCAGCTACCGTTATTTTAGGTGTATTTTTTTTTAATTTTCATCTAACTTATGGATACCTAAATGATAGGTATCTGAACCATGACTAATGCATAACCATTTGTTACAGATCCAGCAAAACAAGCAGAATTATGTCAATGTCCAGGATGTTTACAGAAACAATCAATAATGGAGCAATCACAACCATACAAATCATTGAAGAATTTCTTCATAAAACTAGCAATCATAATGGGTTGGGTATTACTTGCATTTTTAGCATACAAAGTGTCTCAGTTTGACTATGAGATGTCCAATTTTGATCCCTATGATATTTTGGGATTACCGCCTGGTGCTACGCAGGCTGAAATCAAGAAATCATACCGCAAACAGTCTTTGATACTCCATCCAGATAAGGAAACTGGTGATGAGAAAGCATTTATGAAACTTACTAAAGCTTACCAGGTAAGAATCTGTAAGGCTCAGTACTCAGTAACCATTTAGGCAAATTTAGAAAGAGAAAAAGAAGGTATGAAACAAATTCAACAGATCACTTTTTGAAATTTAACATGCTACTCAAGTTGTAGCTTTTAAGTATTTATAAACATGTTTTTTCATTTTAATTTTTTCATCAAGGATTGAAATAAAAAAAATTAAATGTACTTAAGAGATTTCATTAGGCTCAACTGAGCATTTTTATAACTAAAAATGTATTACATTCTCTATTTGGCAGCTACACTGAACTACAATATGAATGTAGTTTTCTATTTCTAAGTAGTTTCCCTTTGAAACATTGACTTTCTGAAGACACTTTATCCACATTTTAAACTCCAGAGTGTATTATTTTTAGAATGAATGTTAGCGTATGGCTGAACATAATCATAATATAATTGATTTATAATTGTAATTGTTACACATATTACTATTATGCAATTCATACAAATATTCAGATCTAACTTTAAAGTCTGTTAAAAATATACTTTTCGCCAGCATTCTACTGAAATGTAACAATCTAAACTAAACTATTTAATTGCAGGATGTTGCATGGCCCGTAAATGTGTTTATAATTAATCCAACTAATTAATTCTAGGCACTAACAGATGATGAGGCACGCCGTAATTGGGAGAAGTATGGCAACCCGGATGGTCCTGGGGCAATGAGTTTTGGAATAGCCCTGCCAAGCTGGATTGTAGAGAAAGAGAACAGTGTGTGGGTTCTTGGACTTTATGCCCTTGTGTTCATGGTTGCACTACCTACCGTTGTGAGTATGAAATCGCATTTGTCATACTATGCTACAGATTTGATTACATGCTAAAAGAAAATTGATGTTGCAGTTGTAATTTGCTGTCTAATTTCACAGTTTGTAGTTGTATGATTTTTGCAAGTTGATTGTTTGTTAGCATCTAATTCACTTTCATTGTAGAAAATACATACATACATACATACATATTCTCACGCCTGTATTCCCAAAAGGGGTAGGCAGAGCACATGAATTAAAAAATCCAGTGCCACGTTTAGCAATTTTAGGGTAACCAGTGTAATGTATAAAAAAATAAAAAAATATTTTTAATTGTTGGTT